>BGPR01011830.1:0-47074 GCA_013235015.1 Araneus ventricosus
TTTTAGCATAAAAGGACTTTCATTTGATTTTTATTTGACTGCATTTAATTTAATTTCACAGACAGGAATTGATTGCTACTGAATGATTAGTTTCAAGTACTTATTTTATGCATTTTATCCAATTGTCCAAATGAAAAAAATGTTTTTCAAATGATTTAGATTTGGCGATAATCAGCTGTACAAAATATAATGCTTTCTCAAATGCAATACGTAAGATAAAAGTTACAAGATATACTGTTCACGAAACATAAAGTAAAGGTTTCACAAAAATACTCGATCTATCGTGGCACAAATAGAATGGTAATATATAATACCGTAATACCAGGCAAGAAGGAATTAGAGAAGAAGCTGTGAAAAACTTGAATAGTTTGAAATAATGATTTTAAGCTACATTTACTGCTGTACGGATGATGCTATGGTATGAAATATAGTACCACACTCACAAGAATGAAAAATCTCCCACACTTAAGTATTCAAAAATAAGTTAACAAATGAAGAAAACTTCTTATGAGATAGGCAACATTATTAAAAATCACGCAGCAAATAAAGAACATTGAAGATATATGATCATTCCAAATGCACTGATTTCTTTGAAATAATTCAAGAATAACTGAGATTTCCTATTATTTGACACACTAATTCCCATCTCCCTAATGTTCTCTTTTTCTAACAAATACAAACCTATCGGCCATTTCTTTTCACAAATTTCACATTTTCCCCTTGTCTTTTTCTGGCATGCCGAATTCACGGTGCGATCACAAAAACTACTTAAGTCATATCTCTCCCCGCTCCGCAGTGACAGGTGATTCTTTAGAATTCCTGTACGCATGTTGGAGCAGCCATACATCTTGCCAGGATAAATGGCTGAATCCATTACTGCATCAAGATATTCCTAACCCTCGGGGAATTTCCTCTAACCTCAGGTAAAAGAGATTACGCGGTGTGATGTATATGCATTACTCTCTACACCTCTCTTCTTACCTCCTCAGTGCCGTTTTTGCTCCCTAGGGAACTGTAAATCATTGTGCAAAGTGATGAGCTTTTTATTTGGGTATTTTGGAAAAATGCTACAAACATTTAGTTTCACAGAACAATGATCTTTGTCAGAAAGGGAAGTCCCCAGGCGACCCTTCTCATTCTGCTGGATTGTTGACTTAAATGGAGAATTGTAAGGTTTTTTTTCCCTCCAAGGAAGGATTTTCTATTTTATAGCCTTTAATTGTTTTAAAGCTATGAGTGAATAATTTTTCCTTTTGTATTAAGAAGATGAGCTGATTTCTAGCTCTTGTCATTGCCACAAAAGTAATCGGAAACGGTATATCAGCAACTTTGAAAGGACTAACTCATTTTTTGTATTTTGTTTTTGTTTAGTGCCTTTATTTCAATATAATATATAATTAAATACTACAATAGGCCTTTTTCGGATTAAATGAACAAAATACAATGAAAATAGAAACTATGCGTTTTTTTATACATCGTTTGAAATTGAAAAAAAATCAAAATATATGAGAGGTTCTTGGTGAAGTTTTTGATAATTTCTTACTTTCATTGGAGATATGAAAAGTTAAAATTTATATTTAGACTGTTTTTCTTGCTGTGGATGATATATATATAAATTACATTTATACTTATGCTTAGAAAAAAATTATTTACACAGCTCTAATGAATTAATGACGATCGAAAACAGATTTATTCACAGCAATTTTAAAACACAATTAAATGTTATCAAAGAATATTTTTTTATGAATTATGGATGATTTAAATGTTTCAAAATCCAGAGACTTTTAATAGATGACGGAATTACTTAAATCTGTTTGAAAAATAAATTCCAAGTTACAATGATTTGAGGTATTTAACTAACAATTATGCAATTGAGACTAATTTTAAGAAATTAGGAAGAAGAAATAAAATTATAGATTTCTGCTAATGTTTTTAGTAGAGGTCATTTATGCATTTCTTTTTTACTCCCAAAAATAATTTGGAATTTTCAAATAGTTTGTTTAATAATTTACTTGGAAGTCAATAAAACGATCTTGTACTGCAAATCATTAGACATTTTTTACTAAACCTGATTACAATTGCAAACTATTTCTATGACTTTTTGTATTCCTTTTGAGATAACGTAAAATTAAAATTTTAATATCATGGGATGATTGTCAATAAATGAAGGAAATTAGGATCTTGACAAATGTTAAACAACTCCATATAAAAAATTCATCTTATAATGGAGACCTACAGCTACTTAAATTTTAATGAGAACGTATGAGACATACCGTTTCTTGATTAGCATTTTAAGGTTCATCCAGCCTTTGGAATATTTAGAAATAAGTTTCTTTTTTTGTAATTCCCCTAACTATTGCAAAGATAGTAAAACTGCCTTAGGGAAGAAATCCTGAAATCTGAGAACAAAATTCCTAGTATGAATTTGTTCGACTGTGTGCATATCTAAATGGCCTTTACGATTCAAATCTATGAAACACTTATTTATTTCCTAAATGAATTGTAAAAATAAATACTGAAAGATAACTCAATAAGTGTTGTGAAATATTCTATTATACGTATAAATGAACGAACTGTGTTTCGCATCAAATCCAGCAAATATTACTTATTGCTAGAAAGAACAATATTTTCATATCACAAATAGTGAAAACGCTACATTTTAAAAGAATGTGTTGTTCTGTTCAACTACATTTTCTTTGTTTTCAAAAAGTTTGATAGATTAATCATATCTTCTATTAATTCACCCATCCTTTCGAAATTTCCCAAAACGTTCAAGTTTTTGGAATTTACTCTTAAAACTTTTCCGCCAAATGTATCCCATAGGAAATCTCTGATACTTTTACTTAATATGAAGAAACGCATTGAAGAAATATTTTTACCTCTTTCTGACAGGTTTTGCTTCTTTTCTGTCCGCATGTCACAACGAAGTTCAATTAAATTATCTTTCTTTGAAAAATAGCGATAAAATGATTCGATTCTTCTAAACAATGTAATAACTCTAAAAATTTCAGTTGACTGGAAAGAATATTAAATGAAAAATGCAGAAATGTGTTGAGATCATTCTTTAAAATTTAAATAACTCAAATCTAACTGAAAACAACGATCTTCTAATTAAGCAAGAATGCAGAGAATTAATATATGAAAATGATTCTTGGATGGGAAGTTACAGGATTAATGGAGTTTACAATAAATACTAACTGAAACTGCATATATGCTTTTAATGATATATTCTTACACACTAAAGTATAAAGTTTGAAAATTTGAATAGAAATTTTTTTTGGTTTATTACAGTATACTCTCTATTATCCGTCCGCGAATTATCCGGTTTGCGGATTATCCGTGCTCATTCCGAACTCACAAAAAAATTTAAAGATAATCATTTTCACGCTTATCATCCATGTAAAATCGATGTTGATGTTCTATCGAGAGATTCATTCCGTGAAACTAGTGAGCCATGACGGCGAAGGCTAAAGAATAGTTTTTTCTTCCTCCACGTGAAATCTCTACCGGTTCTACCCCTAATTTTCCGAGAAATGAATCATCCATTTCCTGTTAGATCATTCTCGTACGAACACGCTTCTGCCTGACACGTCATCTTCTCTCACTTTCGCACGCGTTCCTTTAGTTTTTGCGTCTTATTTATCGTCAGTTAGTAGCGTGAAATTTTTTACTGGTAAAAATGAGTGGTGTGAAACGAAAACGAATCGTTTTAAATGCTAAACAAATATTATAAATCCTTCAAAAATTTGATAATGGAGAATCAGCTAGTACTGATGCAGAGGATGTACTAAATGAGGGAAATACAATTCTCATTCTGCTGCTCTACAATCTCTGGAAACTTTGTCAGATTATATGGGACAAAGAGGATTTGATTACGATGAACATTACTGCGGTTCGTAAAATATGTGTCGATATACGACAAGAGATAAACAAACGGCAGAAGCAAAGACGCATAACAGATTTTTAAAGGAAAATTCCTAGTTTGACGTTATACAGCATACAAATGTAAGTAATTTTTATATTTTTGTACTCACGTTGATTTTTTCTTTAATAAAAAGGAGTTTTAGGATTATCCGTGTTTTTATATTGCCCATGCGATCCCTCCCGGTGATTAACCCGGATAATCGAGTACATTTGCCGTTCGGTAAATTATGACCAGAAGGTGATACAAGACACTGACACATCGAACAATGCTAATTCTTAAGTATCAATTAATGGTCTCAGGAATTTTTCACGCAGAATGTGACGTCAGAGTGATTGCCTGTTTGGCTTACGTAAGGAGAAGAAAAACAGTTCAGTGGCTTTAAGGAGAGTTGGAACCCTAAATCCGTTAACCCTAACTCTGCTTCTTCGATGTACCTTTTCTCAAAATCTGTTATAGATTCATGTTTGAAATTTTTCATACAAGTAAAGGACATCTTTCTCATTATACTGAAATGAATTTTTTTTTAATTTTATTTTTCACAAATATTTTGTGAAAACAAAATATGTTAAATTGGCCATTTCTATGTACCTTTTCTCAAAATGTGTTATAGATAAGTGTTTGAAACTTTTTATACAAGTAAAGTACATCTTTTTCATTATACTAAAAAACTTTATTTTTTACTATTTTTGTGTCAAAATAGGGTGAAATTTCACTATGTCTAATTAAATATTTTGTAAATTTATAAAAAATTAAAAAATAACCAAACGCTCATTTAACATTTTCGGACTTAGGGTTCCAATTCCCCTTAACTCCAAAATAAGTTATTACGCTTCCAGTGTTCTTGTAATAGCGGGAAGTAAAGTGAGCTAAGTCTATGGAAGAAGAAAAGGGGTGTACTATGAATTAAATCTTGAATTCATTGAAACAAACAAACTAGTCGAAAGGACTGCAAACAAAGTTTCCAAATGCGTTGTTAACCTAAAATGACTATATTCACCTACACAAGGTAAATTCGTCTGATATGGCTTTGATAATTCCCTGCAGTCAAAACCTTTCAAATTGTGATTTCTCTGCATTTGTTGATGTGAAGAAAACTTAAGTTCATCGAAATTGACATGGAAAAGGTGGGTCAGAAGTTGTATCAAAGCAATCCGAGGTGTGGAGCCCCAAAAGTGATTCTCAAAACCCACACTTAGTATCCGATAAAGATTTATCACAACAAATACATGAATGATTTTAGAGCTACTATAAATCTTTCTGTTGCAAGTTCGTTGACTCGGTGCTTATTGAATGCCTGTTATATTAATAAATTGCTTTATTTCGATAAAATGATCTATTTTTTAGAAATATGAATATTTATAAATCTAAACTGTTCCTGAAATCAGTTTTGAGAAGTCTAATTAGCTTGAAATCTCCACAACTTGAACTTTTATAGAAGTTAGAAGGTTGCGTTTCACATAAAAGTTATGTCGGTTTTCTTGTAATAAATAAGTTAAATAGATGAAAATGGTCGATTGTAATAGAAAAGTCTATTTTCAGTCTTTATTATTTTAAGTTAAGAAGATATTTTTCTTTTCTTTTTTTATGACAGCCCTTCAATTTCTGAAACATTTTGTACGACTCATAAATAAAATTTTTTCTCAATTTATCCACAAAATTAAGAAGCAAAAGAAAACTCAAGATGCAACTAAATATGTTCTTTCTTTCTCAGACACACACAGGTATAAAAACAGAAATATTCAGTTCACTACTTATTTCTTTGAAAGAATTTGCATTTAATAATACTTATGTAAAATAAGATACGCAAAACGTGTGTGTTGCGTGGATCAAGACTTTAATGAAAGATTAAGAATTCCTTTCAAAACAATCTTTTTAATAGATTCAGGAAATTTGAAAAAAATGGAATAAGCAAAAATTCATAGAAAAATAAAGCTTAAATAAATAATTAAAAAATGTTTTTATAAATATATATGACGATGAAATAATAGTCAAAAAGATTTATCGCTGTGATGTCTAGAATATTCTTTATTTCTTATTTTTGCACATCTGTTATTCTAATCAGGACTGTTAACTTTTAAAATCGAAAGACTTCCGAAGACATTTTTCTGAAAGCCATTGAAATCCGATTAAGAGATTTAGAAGTCAAGATTCTCCTTTTAAAAGATTAAAATAGAAAATTAACCTCATCTCTGCGTCATCTTATTTTAGCAGCAATTTGTTGGAACAAGTTTATTCTTCAGTTGCTAGAACAAGAAAGAAAGTTAATTAAATGGGTATGAAATAATTCAACAAAGTAAATCTAAGAATTGAGACTTTAAGTTCTTCTAATATTGCGATCAAATATTGAAACATTTCTGCTGTACACTTTCAAAATTAAGTTCGGAACACGATTGCCTAGGTTATTTTGACTTTGGCACATAAAATAATTATGTGGAGAAAATAATAATTTTAACGTCTGTTTACATTTGCTAAGAAATAAATATATTCAAGCAGCCGCATTAATCGTAAGACAAATATTTCTGGGAAATTCGATTAAATTCTTTTGGCAATAACAAAATGTGCTCACGCATGTAGTTTACGACACGAAATATATTGGATAATGTGTAAACGAAAATTATTCTCTGGAATTGAATTAGCTTCAATATTTCTAAGAAACATCATCAAAAACATAAACACATTTCAGTTTTTAACATTCCAAAAGAGTCGAAACAACAGGTTGAGTTTTATATGATTAGATATGGAGTTTTATTACAGCACCAAAATTGAACTGATTTAATATTAAATCTACTTAAAATGCATTAATTTTCACTCAAAATATATTTATATGAAGGGAGAATCTTTTTATTTTTCATTACTTAAATTATAAAAGTAAAAGGAAAGAGGTTTTACTATAGATTTTTTTTTTTTCGTATTGAAAGAAGGGTCATTTGGTTCATTCTTCTAAGCTAAAACTCCTTGTTTGTGTTTCTAGTTAATCCTGATATTATCTTAGTTTGTCATCTATTGTATAAAGATGAGATTAGAGATTTTTCCGAGATATATTGCACAGTAAGATGCACAATTACAGTAAAAATTTTCGAGCTAGAGAAAAAAACTGAAGCTTGGTAATTTTTTTGCCACACACTGTAGCTGATTGTCATTTATGAAATCTCTAAAGGATAAAGTATTTTCTTCCAAAAATCAATGACTTGCAGATGACTAAGCAGAACTGATTTTTTTATGTTCGTCCCTTCTGTTCTAAATACAAGTCATTCCAAGACTTTTAAACTTTAATAAATGCATGGTTTTAGACAATCTCTTCAGCAGATACGATGAGTTTTTAATTGTTCTCTTAACCTGCACTTTACTGAGACATAACAATTTTGGAATGTTATGTTTCATTTTTCATCTAATCGCACTTATTCACCCTAGATAATATGCCCAAAAACTAGAAATGCAAATTTTCTTTGGACATAACACGATAAACTTTCGTATCTATCTAAATTCAAATAATAATATCGGAACAGTCTTATAGCCTATGCGATCCTCATTCTTAAACTTCATCGCATTCTCTTCTCTCTCATCACTTGAAACAAATGAATTCTAAACTAGCAACCTAATCCTGATGAACACCCCAACTCTATCAAAAGGAGATTGTCCATGATCATTAAACTAACTTCCCGCAGCGCTGTACAAACAGTTTCTATGAAATCCCCTACCCAAGATTGATGGACAGTAATCCGACAAATAACTATTTATGTACTCAACATCCCTCGATGTCCCTTTGTGAAATCCTCACAATGAAAAGAATAAGGCATTTAAAGAGCAAAGAAAAATTAATTTGTTTCACAAAATATCGATCTGAATCGGTAAATGGAAAGTTATGCAAATTGTCTTTTTCCCAGCTACTGACTCCTTGGTCCGGCGACGAAACATGCTACTGTTTAATGACTTTCTGTCCAGATGTCATTATATGAACGATTTGAATTTGAAGGAGGAAAGACAATGAGACAGACTTATTGTCGTAAAAGTACGTCATTCCTGCGGAAATAATTACATTAATGTTTTTAATTTTTTTCTAAAACCAATTCAAAGATCTTTTGAATGTTTGTCTTTAATGCTTATTTTTTCTCGTCAAGGGATAAAAAATTTTACGCAAGAGAGGTTAATTCAAATTTAAAATATATGGGGGAAAGTCGTGTAGTATCGGACGGCGGATAGTATCGAACATGCGTTATTTCTTACATTTGCTGTAAGAGGCGGGACATGTCAAGACACCAGGGTGCATATTTAGTCAAACGACAATATTGTTGACACGTGGAAGAAAATTTATTTTATTTTACAGTTTTTTAGGTGAACGAAGATAACTTCAGGTTGGCATAGCTTGTCTGAAAGTGACTATAAGTTGTTTTTTTTATTTATTGCTAAAAAACATTTATTGTCTCTGAAGTTTTAGACCATAAATCTCCTTATACTTATTAATACGTATGTAGTAACTGATTTTTTGTTCCATGATGTTTCGGGTTGTATCGGGAACAATGGTGCTGCCACATCTACCACAATTTTCAGCTTGCCCGATCCTTCGAAACCAACAGCAGACGAGCAGATGGAGGAAGTTTGATGGACCAGTCTTGGAAAATGATAGCAGTACAACTACCTCTCTTATTGAGGATTTTCCCAAAACAACTGCATCTCAAAATATTTTAGAGGAGATATCGCCACTTCCTATCAATTCCAATAAAAATAGAAAAAGGGAAAAATCAGTTCAAGTACAAAGATCAAAACTGATTACATCTCGAACATCCAAGGAAGACTTGAAAATGAAGGCAAAAACGGAACTAAAATCTGAAGAAGAAAAGAGAGAAGGAAGAGAAGAGACTAAGTGCATCATCTGTGCTGAAACCTTTGAAGAAGACTAGATTGAGTGTCGGATTTGTGAAGGCTGGACTCACGAAAATTGCTCCGATCTTGAAGGAAATGGCCTGACACAGAATTCATGTGTCTTTAAAACGATTTGTTAAGTTTTCAAAGACTGATCATTTTTTAAATTTTTCTTATTTATACTTCTTTATTATCATATATTAACCTAGTTTTAAGATCTGTAATTTGAACTTTTATAAATTTCTCGAAAATAACTCTGCCTAATAATAAAAAGTTGTCTGTGAAACCAAAAATAATTCTCTTCTTGCAGATATTTTTCATGTCCGATACAACACGCCACAAGTAAAATTGATAAAAATGTAATGATCATAAAAAGTGTGAAAAAACTATTGATATTTTTATCTTAGAAAAACGTGTTAAAATGTGCTTTCATAGAAAAAATAAAGTTTTTTAATTAATATAATATGGTCCAACTGAGCTGTAAAAATATTTTAAAAAGCTTAGGTAACCGATATTACCCGACATTCCCCTATATATTCTTCCAATTTTTTATGAAAATAGACATAAATTGAGATTCAATTTTCAGAAAATAAAATAGACCGAATATATTAAATCTTTTGTTGTAAAAGAATAACCTACGCACTAATTATTATTTGGATCAAAGTAATTATAAAAATTTTCAATTGAAACATACTTTTAAACTAAAGACACACAAAATGTTAAAAGATAACAGTGCGAAATATTTTCCAAACTACAGCATTCAAGATTGTTGTTCAAAGAGAAATCTTACTCAAAAATGTTTGTAAATTATTATAAATAATATCAAAGGTAAAATATTTTGATGCTTAATTTGGCATAATTATTTAATTTTGAAACCCTCACATAAAAAAACTATGAAGTACGCATCAGACATATTTTAACAGTTTAATTTCTTATTTGATATGCTGTATATCGTAAGGGTTTTTTTATTATATTTTTGCAGTTCAGTACCAAACAAGACACGCCAAAATGCAAATCAGAAACTTTTTTCTTCTTTTTGCTGAAGTCATGAAGACGCTTCAATTCTTCTAATATCTTTAAGAAAATACCCATTAAATAATCCCTTAAAGAATTTTCAACAAACTTATCCATATTATTCAAAATTTTCTAAGATAAGTATTACTAAGTAAAGAAAAAAATGGTGGAATGTTTGCAATTCTTATTTTCGAAGTGCTATTACCGATAAAAGACGTAGTGACATTCGGCATAAATCATGGCTTTCAACAATATTAGACAACCTATCTTTTGCTTAAATAAACAACAATAGTCGGTACAAGGAAAACAACAAAAATAACCATTACTCTTCAAAATGTATTTTACATAATATCCACTAATTTATGATGAGAATATTTTTAAAAGGTGCCTGTTATGCCACAGAGAATATATGTATAATCTCTTCCAAATAAGAAAATAAATATTTGTCGTTTGTAAATAATGCTGCATTTTTAAAATTTGCTTTTAATGCTTTTGCACTTTTTTTCATGATCATATAAATCTCTAAACGAAGAAATTCGAAAAAGAAAAGATCCTTTACAACGATCATTAATAAATGACTTTTATATTCAACTCAGGACACTGTAATAGAAATTGCATCATAAATTATTTTATTAGAATATTAGCTTAACTTATCATCCTTTATATATCTCAAATGTCATGCACTTCCTTATTATTTGAATAATCTCAGAATACTTCAAATATTGTGCTGAATCATCATTTTAAATTACGAGGCTCGCCAGAAATTAATTAGTATTTTGGTATTAAAAATGAAAATCAATTTTAAATAAAAATATTTTTTATTATATGAAAGAGTATACCTTAAACTACTGTTCAACATCATTTGCACTATTAAGAAATCTTTACGATATTGTTATATATATTTATGTTTTTGCTATGCATGTCTCATATGCCGTTTTCTACAAATTATCAACGAAAGATTCGAATTAATGTGGTTTTCAGTAAAAATGAAAGCAAATGTGATACATAATTTATCAAATTATTTTAAGGTTTCATTTGTGATTATTATTATGCAAATAATACTGTTTCTTCATTTTCTGTGATTTCTATATAATTTATTAGCACCTTGAAGCCTACAATTTCATAATTTTTTTTCTAGCTAGGATGAAAAGTTAAAAGGTTATGCACTGAATAAGTCATTGTAAAACAGTTTAATAAGTTTCCCATGCCTAAATTTAGTTCCACAGGAATTAGAACATCAGTTAGTTGACAAAAAAAATTCTATTTTCATTGATCTCAATGATACTGTTCTGCAACGGATTCCGAGACTACCACTTTTGGGCGATTTTACACCGGAAAGTGATGTCAGGCAATGAGTCATATGAGCACATTTCCGGAGTTCTTTGTTAGATCACGCTCAGTAAAATGTAAAAATCACCCTTCCATTCTTCACTTCCCCCCTATGTTGATGAAAATAACTCCGCTCGGCGCATGCGCAAAAGCGCGGAGGGTTTCCGAATCAGTTTCTAAACAATACCTGCGATATTTGGCTACTGTTGGCGAACCCATGACTTGATCCTTAAACCGTGGAAGGTTGCATTTTGTAAATACGCCTCAGATCGTTGTCGACCTCCACGGAAGGAGCTGATATGTCCGCCCTCCTTCGTTGTTGTTGTTTAGAAAAAGCTCTGACTTCTCAGCGCGATGTACTGTACTAATTTTAGAAGTGTGTTTCTTTCTTGTTTGTGAGCGTGTAAATAGACATTCTTTCTGATCTGGGTCATCATTTCAAAAGAGAAAAGCTTTTCAATACTTGCACTTTTTCAAAAATATGGAGCCATTTTTTATATAAGAAATATAAATATGATAGAGATGAAAGTACAGTAAAACCCCGGTTAACCTAACCTCGGTTATACGAAATGCCTTTGAAATCGCAAATCCAAAATACCCGTACTGTACTGCACGGAAATAATCGCGAAAGAGAGAATTTTTTTGAAACGACATCCTCACTTTTAACCCTTTCCGTCGTGGTGGTCACAAATGAGGACACCAATTTTAAAATTTTCTAAAAAAAATCCCTTTCCACTTTGAAACCCGGAAAATTGCAGAAAAAGGCAGCTAATAGTTCTCCTCTTCGAATGTAGATGGCAGCACAATGAAATTTCGCTTTCATTTCCGAATAAATATATATTTAAAAATACCCCCCCCCTTTTTTTTTTAGTTCTTTGCGTTTACAACTTTAGCAAATTCACTCGACCATTTTCCTCCAATACCCTTGAAGTATTAATTTATGATCTTGTATGAGATTCAATATTAATTTGTGAGCGTATCAATATGGTTGTCTCCGATGGTGTCCTCATATGGAGTGACCCCAAAGGGGGACGATCCCTCCCCTCTGAATGACGTAAGTTAAAATATTTTGTGTAGATTCTATGTCTAGACAATAAACTAAACCCATGATGTTTTGTATTATTTTTCAAATTTTTATACCTTGCTCCGGAAAGGGTTAAACCTCCCCAAGAAGAGAAGAGATTTATTTTAGAATGCTAAAATTAAAATTAATTGGTATTAGCAACTACGATATTGTTTACCTGTGCCCGTAAGTCGCATTGGGCCAGAACTCGCGCCCCACGGAGGTTAACTTTAATCAAGAACATAAGTGTAGACTACAAAGAGGGTTTTGAATTTTTTTTACATTCAAAACATTTCAGAAATGCATGTTGTAATACGATACAAAATAGTAATAGAGGTTATGGCTTAACAGAAAAAAATCATTATCCGAAAGGGCTCCCCTCCCCTTTAATTCGGTTAACCGGAGTTGTACTGTAATTGAAAATACTCACTAAAAAGTATTTAAATTTGTCTTCTTGGAGTTTATGGCGCTAGGGCTATTCTTTGGTTTTGCTGCTTCAAACAAGTTAAAGAAATTGTGGAAAGTAGTTAACTGGCGCCATTACAACAGTCGGTAATATTTAATGCAAATAGTAAAAATTTCGACTTGCTTATCGTGCAGCGTTAAAATTGAAAAAAGGAGTAAAATTTTCTGAAAAACCTTATTTAAATTTGAGAATAAAATTCAGTGATTTTTAAAAAATCGAAAAGATAACAATCAGAATGTCGACCAATCGGCGCTGACAGTGTAGGTGGAGTCGTGTTAAAAATTCGCAAATGCTGGATTGAAAAATATGGACATTCAATGATGATGTATTTTTTATAGCATATTTCTAGAACATTTACAGTGAGAACAATTAGGAGCTGGCTCACCCAACAGAAGATGATGTCGGGCAATTCTTGTGTGCTTAATGATAAAGCTGGTCAGATTTGTGACCCGCTTGCCACTAATATCATCTGACCAGTTTTTAGTGACAAGTTTAATGCCATGAAATTTATTATGGACTTCTTGATCACATGGACTCTGCCATTTTATTTGTAAACAGGTGTTGATATGTTTGTTAAGAATACAAGCTGGTGCTAGAGAATTTAAAAAGTGAATGGCCAAAAGAGCATCACTTTCAACTCGTTCTTTTTCTATTTCCAAATTTTGTTTGTAAACCATCTCAAACAGTATACTTCAAAGGTCGTATCCTTGCTCATGTCACCATTCCCTTATTTTCAGCATGGATTCTTGATGGTCTCTGGAAGTATCCATTTCCTGTCCATTCAAACCTCTCACAAAGAGTCACAAGGACTCTAAGCACTGGACAAGAGGTGGTGTTAATGCTATGTCCATTTCCTATGATGCCCAACAGAACAGTTGAGAAAATACTTTGGAAACAATGATTTTTCCTGTAGTCTATCATAAAAGACAGCAATGAATAGCTTTTATAATGCAAAAAAATCCACGTCTGCAGAACGCTCAAGGAATCTGTGCATATTATATATTTTACGTTAAGGTACTCCGATATCGGTTTTAATCCTGTCTAAGGCCGTGGGAATATACTTCCCACAAAATTCATCAATTTTCAAATGCTATTTTTAAGGTCGGTGTAAGTGCTCGCCAAATTTGTCGATGAAACAAAAACCTGGATGTTCCAATTTCTTTATCTCAAACCATTACGAAGTGTCTTGGCTTGATAATTAATTAATAAAATTAATTAACAAAAAATAATGTCATCGAGTAAGCTAAATGAATTTATTTTCTTAAATTAATCTCAATACCAAAGTTATTTTATTATACAACTACTAGAAAAAAATGGCCTTATAAAGGGTTAAAGCATGAAATACGTTTATTATCTCTGTTGTGAAAATATAGCAGAATGAAAGGAAGGTAAAGCTAAAAGAGAGTTAGGAAAGGCTACAGAAAATGAAAACAAGAGTATTTAAAAAAGTATTGTAGAAACCAATTCGCATGTGAGCCCTTTAGTAGAACAGCATTGAGTTTTTGTGTATTTTTTTTTTCTCGAATGAGCTAAAAATGCATTTGAAAAAAATACTTTTTTTGACCTATGAAATTCAATTGATGTTTCCAACCGCAAAAGAAATCAACAACTAGATGTTTACAGAAAGTTAGAAATTATTTATTCTTGTTTTGATTTCCTCTCCTTGCCCAGTGGCAGAATCACCGCGACGCTGCGTCGTACGTCGCAGATTTTGGACAGTGTCTGCAGACTATTTTGTAATAAAGTTTATCATGTGCTCATAAAATAAATCCAATCATGAAAAATATCAAAGTTATTAATCACATTTGCAAAAGAACTTAACAATTATTATATAACTAACATTGCTAAAATACGCAATCCTCTCGCCCACCCGCAATCATCGTTTTTCTTCCCTATGCTGAATGGGCTTACCTAGCTGACATAGTGCCTGCGATTTGACCTTGAAGTACGCTAAATGCCTCATATCGGTATTGGTCACGGCCAATGTTTTCTACACGTTTCATTCCGATATGTTTCTAGCGCAGAGCTTCTGGTTTCTGGAAATAACACGTGGTTTTTACTTTGAGATGGCTGCGTATATAGATAAAATTTGTTGTTTTGATTGCGATGCTACATTATTACAAAAAAACTTAAAGCAGCATTATTTACGCCTGCATGAAAATAAATCTCCGAAGTTTCGATCGATCTCTACGACTGCAATTCAATCATTTTTTTAAAAAACGAGAGTGAAAAAAGAACAAATTCTGAAATTGATAAAGACGAGGAACAGAGTTCAAGCCAAGATTGCCCCAGTTTTAAACGTTCTAAGCATTAGTTAAGAAATATGGAATTCATTATTATTCACACTTTCAAAATGTATCTACATATGTGCAAATGCAAAATTCCATAAAATCAAAAGTTGTATCGAAAATTTTAGAGGATGACAGCTCTGTTCTTCCTTGTTTTAAATAATAAACAACGATACTATGAAATCTATACTTATAAAAGGCAATATTTGTGTGTGTGTGTGTGTGTGTGCGTGCGTTGTCCAGACGAATCTATCGCAGTAACAGCCATGAAATTTGGCACACAGGTAGTCGTAATGGTGACTGAATGCACCTCGAAGCCGAAATTTTAAAATTTAATCTAGGAATTTTTTTATTTAATGTTTTGTGTTGTTTTGGTTGATTTTTCGCACTAATTTCTCAATAGAATGGTTTTGAATAATTGTACGACAAAAATGGATACACCATCGGAAAGAGGACGCGATTTTCGTTCTAATGAAGTTAGTTTTGAATTTCTAACGTAATTTACTGAATTTTGAGAAATTTTTAAAAAATAGTCGGTTTTGGAATCGGAATGTTCTTTTTGTTTTTAAATTTGTTGCATCCGACCTTCTAATAACACTATTATTTTCAATTTTTTCCAGCTTATAACTAGACCGGTTCTGTCGGATTTAAAACAAGAACGGTTAAAATATCTTTTCAATTTTTTTTTAATTAATTTTTTTCTGGACAGTTGAGAGTTATTATTCTCGATCGAGTTCCTCGCGCGGCACTTCTTCGGAACGTTGCTGACAATTTTGATTGGCTGACACGCAGGATACGTCATGACCTTCACCTGAATTGGATTCGATATTCCGAAAATAATAATACTTCGATTATTATTTTCGGATTCAATTTTAATAATCTTGCTGTATAATAATCATTTTCAGGTTCCAATTTTGTAATATTGTTTTGGATTAACGTACTCTGCACTGTAGGGCGAAAAAAATAAGCAGGAAAATCAAATAATGTGTATCTTTTGTTTTGATTTTGTTTTCAAAACTTTTTCATGTCATTGTGGGCGGTTTTTTTTCCCATTCATTTTGTTAAAGTGCTGATTCTACGGGCAACGCCGTGCGCGTACTGCTAGTCTTATATATTCATAGTTGCAGAAGAATTTATCAGTTTGCATACAAACCATTCAAATGCATATCAGGATAAATGTGCTAATAACTTTCAAGATTTTTGTTTCGTAAAAAAAAGCAATTATTTATTGCATTTTAAATTAAAAACATGCAAGAAAGACATTTTTGACAAACGTATATTTTTTTTACAATAAACAGGAGGCATAAATTTTTAAATAACATCAAACATATTGAAGAATATTTCATTTATATGAGCTAGTGATGTATTGTTTTGAAAAAATCACCAAAATAGAAAGACACTAAGTGCTGTGTAAAACGGAAAAGTACCCAAATATAATTTTCTGCATAGGTATTTCTGTCGTATGCTTAATATGACTTCTGAAACAACTTGATACTTCATTATTGTTAATTATCTTCCAAAGAAAAGATTAATCTTCATATGCTTTTGTTTATTAATTTATACAATTATATTATACCAATAATAAAGATGTTATATGGTTTTTAATTTATATTTGTTGTATTTTAATAGTTGCAAGTTGATACTATAAGTATTTAAAAAAAAAGCAAAATATTTATAGTCGCGCACAATTCTGCAGACTATTTTTGAGACTCAACCTCCGTTGCAGACTGTTAAAAAGTATTCTGCCACTGGGTCTCCTTGTAATAGATTTTTTAATTAAATTTGCAAATGACATAAAACTAGATTTTCGAAATATCACCAAAGACTATTTACCAAAATGAAAATTAGCCGATAAAAATGCATCCATTTATCAACCTCAAAGATATCCATTAACAGCTGCACATGAATGATTATTCGCTCTTCTTTTAATCAATGTCTAGTAATAAATGTGTAGGAGATTCGGAAAGTTTGATTGATTGTTTGAATATGAAGAGAATGAAGGGGAAAAATCATTTTCTATAGTGACAAAATCGCACTAGGACACAGAAAGAGCATAAAAATGCAATAAGAATTATCTGTTTGAAAGATAAGATAAATAAAGAACAATGAATTATTGTAAGAGATTCATAAAAAATCATTTTTATATAAAAACATTTTCGGAAATATTTTTTTCACTGAGATGCATTTATCGAAGCTTTTTATGTCAAAAGTGGATTTTGCTGTTAAGCTGTTATAGTACTTCGCTTCTTTTTCAAAACAATCTCATTAGAAAAGAATTGTTGAAAGAATTACACTAATAGAATATTTTAATAGAATCTATTCTTTGTTCCTGAATAAATTTTAAGAGTATTACAGTGTGTGTCAAAGTTTAAGTTTTTAAAATGAAACTTTAAAATATGTACTCTATTTTAAATCAGTGTCCATATATGTAAAAATATATAGAATTGAAATTATACTTGATACAATCAAGCTTTAAACTGTATTTCCAGCCATCGAATATAGCAAAGATACAAAAATAGGTGTGTCAAAAGTTTAAGCACATGAGACATTTATTTCTTACAGTCGAGTAAAAATAAAACGTTAATACTTGCTAATAAATGTTAATTATTGTTCCTTTTTATTGAATTACGTGAAATACATGGTTTTCCATCGATAACATAAGTTCTGTATTAGTCCTGGGTTTAGTTTAAACCAAACATCCATTATGGTCAATTTCAGTACTTCGACTGAAGCTTTCTATTTTGCTTAACTAAATTTGTGAATTTACCCCAGACGATTTCTATGAAGTTCAAATCAGCACTTAGGGCTAGACCACTCAAAACCACCCCATTTTGGAGCTAAGCCACTGTGGCATGTGTGGGTTGTCATGTCGAAGACAGGTGAATGAGCCATCTTGCGGCTTTTCATATCCCGATTCTCAAATTTTTTCTGTGAATAGTTTTTTCCGATATTTGTCCTTCAATGATATTTTTAATTCAAAAAAGAGAAAAATTCCTAGTTGAAGCCAAGATTCTGATGTGCATGTCATCGCAAGATCTGGTCACTCTTGGCCTTCCAGAATGCGATTTTCATTTAAAGCCTTTACCACAAGCTAATATTTGATAAATTCCACGTTTTGACCTCTTTAAAGCAGATGCAATTTCAGAGAAATGGACTTCTGTTTTGCTCTCATATACCAGATTTTTTGGGCTTCCTATTATGAATATTATTTAGACCTATCCATTTTGAATCAGTGCCAAACAAACAGTCAGGTTCTTTTATAACTAGATATCATAGACATGCGCAACTGCTTGTGTAATTTCATTAATTTGCGTAAAAGTAGTTTTGTGCTTAAAGTTTTGACACAGCAATTTTCTTTCCATTCTCAAAACTTCTGATTAAAAATAAAGTTTTAAAGTTAATAATATTTAATATGATTTTAAAATTGCAATTTTGTATACATAGAAACGTCATGTTAAAATAAAGTGGATATTTGACGTTTAAAAGTTAGTTTTAGTTTAAAATTAAATTTTTGACATGCACTTAGGGATTGCAATCCGGAAAACCGGATCCGGCATCATTAGATGTCAACCGGATCCGGCACCAATTTGACGGATCCAATCACCGGATCCGATAAATTAAAAAAAAATACATGAAACCGATTTCTTGAAAAAATTTGCATGAGTAGGTACTTAAATGCGTGGTGAGTACGAGTCGTTCGACGCTGATTCACCCGCTACCACACTCCGCACCTGCCCCAACACGATTTATATCCTAAACTATCCACCTCAAAAACTGATTAAGTTGATATTATTTGAGAGGAAGAACTACACAAGAAAAAGTGTAAAACAATTGACAGCTATTTTAAAAAGGAAAACTCTATGGAGAAGATGGTCTCAAGAATGGTCTGTAAAGATGATGTGGCCCTCAGTTTATTTTGTTCATCGTCAGAATTGAGATATTTGTTTTCGACAAGCGGATTTCAACTTCCTAATTCACCAAACACAATAAGATCTATAGTTGCAAATTTTTCAAATACCGTTAAAGCTGACTTGTTTATTTAGTTCGAATATCTTAAGAAACAAGGAAAACGATTAGCTTTAAGTTTTGACGAATGGACTTCTCAGAAAAATCACCGATATTTGAACCTGAACGTACACCATAAGGAAAAACGCTTTAATCTGATAATAATTAGAATACATGGCTCGTGTACTGCAGAACATACTGTCAGTTTGATAAAAAACCGCCTGGAAAGCTTCGGTCTTGATTCTGACACTAACATTGATATATACTGACGGTGCAAACGTCATGGTAAAAGTTGGTAAACTTATGAGTTGCTACCAGCAACTGTGCTTCGCGTATGGTTTACAATTAGCAGTGGTCGACATATTATATAAAAATAATATAGAAAGAGAAGAGGAACACCAAGAAATAACTTCTAATGAATCAGAGACAGACGACGAAGACACGAATGAAGAACAAGGAGTGACAGTAACAACAACAACAGATCCTCGTAATCTTTATCTTTCAAGGGTTGAAATAATTCCTAGATACAATGATCTTCTTCAAAAAGTGCGGAAAGTGGTGAAGTTAGTCAGAAGATCGCCTACTAAATACGATATGTGCCTGCAAAAGTATGTGAAAGAAGACGCAGGCAAAGAATTAAGCCTTATTTAGACTGCCGCACACGTTGGAACAGTCTTCTGGCTATGATAGAAAGATTTCATAAGCTGAAAGTGTGTATAGATAAAGCTTTGATTGATATAGGATCTGACAAACATTTAGCGACCTAGAATGGTCGAAAATAAAAAAAAAAACCTGATTGAGAGTTTGAAGCCATTTAAGTTGGCTGATGAGGCACTATGCAGAAGAGATTCGACCCTGTTAACTGCTGAAACAACATTAAAGATTATTTTAGAGAAGTTGGTTACTCACGACACAATGTTAAGTGCTGAATTATCTGAGGCACTGCGTGTGAGGATAAAAGAACGCCGCACTGTAGTAACAGGAATATTAATATACTTACAGAATCAAAAAAATATGATGATGATACAAGACGAGCTGATGATACATTTACTATGCCGAAAAAAAATTTATACGACTAGGAGTGAAAAATATCTTAGAAAGAGTTATTCAAGATGCTAGCTTTAACGAAAACACAGATAATATAGAACAAAATAGCTTAGATTCATCGTCATTGAAAAATGATTTGACATTACAGAAAGAATTACAAATGCAAATCCAGCAAGATATGAAAACCTATAGAATAAATACCAAAAAAGGTAAAGATTTTGTGAAAATATTAACAAAGGAAATGACTGCATATGAAAGTGAAGGATTTCGAGGAAAATACGTATCCTCTATTCACGAGTATTTGTTGACAATAAAACCAAGTGTAGAAGCAGAAAGGGCCTTCTCGGCCGCTGATTATATTTGTAGCTCTGTAAGAAGTCAATTGGCAGATGACATAATTAATACTAATTTGTTTCCTAGGATCCTTTTTTCAAAACCAAAAATGATTTTTTTATAATTGTTTTACTTAAAATAATAATTTAAAGTAAGTTTATAAAAAAATAAGAAGTTTTCAACTCGTTATTGTGATAATTGTGCCATTGATTAAACAGATTCATGACGACTGTCATTATTATAAGAATGAGACTTCTTAGCTTGTCTAAATTACCTAATTATTGTGATGTCAGTTGATAAGATTGATTTAGTTAGATTTAATATAAGTTAGTTACATAATGTAATGTTAGTTACATTACAAGATATCATTGATGTCATTTGTGAAATCTAGTAAGTGAGACTAAACTTAACTGCCAGTCATTATCTAATTATTACTAAACTAATATACCAATTGCAATTTAACTAGTTACACTACACTAAATTTTTATTGTTGATTCATACGTAAATATTGATTGATCATAACAGTGCAAATAAAGTTGATTTCATAAGAAATAAACTTTTTTTAATAAACTTTGTAATACACTCACTTGATCATCTTCTATACAGTTGATTTTGGAATGAAAAGGCAAAATAGTTTTGATGTGACCAATCCGGCCGGATCCAACCGGATTCGAATTGGTGCCGGATTGCAATCATTACACGCACTGTACTAATAAAATACATCTTGATTAACAATGAATTTTTAGTGTTGTCCGTGAAATCCACTTTTTATTTCAAAGCAAAATTTTAATTATTTCACAATTTATTCCTTCTAATTAGTTTGTTATACTTTATTTCTGACTCTGTAAATTAGCTCAACTCCGACAATCGCGTCTTAGGAATCTTAATATTTTTTTTCAGTAGTAAAACTTCGCAGCAAAGAAATTATCTAAATTCTATCAGCCATTTCCACGAAATTATCATTCCATTTATGCATCTCGCTTTATGCGTTAGACACTTGAACTTTCACTAAGAAATAAAAATAAACAAATGAGATAAAAAAAATGTGTCATGACAAGCAAAAAAAACTTTTCAAAATATGCTATAAAGAACTACGAAAGCCATTCTTTGAATTCTAAACGAGATTGCCGAAATATAACTCTAAAAAGAATGGAAAATGTCTTATTCATCCGTGAATTGCTGCATTAAGAAAATTTGCGAGTTCATAAATCAAAACATACGAGAAAGAGGGAATAGATCTAAAAGCCATTCTATAGGACCAAAATTTTATTGCACAAGAATCTAAAAGCGTACGAGAATGAAAACGAAACCAGACACCAATGAACCTTTTCTTTTTAATTTCAAGAGAATCTGGTATTTGTCATTTAAAGAAAGATTGACTAACCTTAAAAATGAATTATTTGCAGTTACTTTGTCATTTATTATATAGACTATCTTTATTAACTGTTCAAAAGAACACATTAAGTACTTGTAGTGTTTCGTTTAGGTTTCTATTGTCATTTAAAGAAAGATTGACTAAGCTTAAAAATGAATTATTTGCAGTTACTTTGTCATTTTCTATTATATAGACTATCCATATTAACTGCCCAAAAAGACACATTAAGACACTTTATCTTTTCTGGTTCATATTATCTTATTTCTTTTGCTTTGGAAGTTGTAAAATCGAATTAAAGCTAGCATTAATTTTATTGCAGGTAGTATTTTCTGTAGACCTGAGCATTACCAGAAATGATAAAAGAAAGTAAGCCTATTAACCTACAATTTTCAATTTTTCAGCGGGGTGAACTCGTTCATCCCCAATTCTCAAGCCACTTTCCCTTTACTCCTCCCAGCCTCCAACTTGGGGTTAATCTCTTCAGTTATTTCCGTATGAGAGGTTATCTACCTATTTGCCTTTTATAAGGCAAGATTTTGTAATAAATGAGTTGCTAAACAAATTATAAAACATCACCGTATATAAATTTTGAGAGGAACAAGGAAATAGGCTGATTATAATATTTTGTACAAATAAAATTTTTTAAAAAAGCAGAATCATATGAAGATGAAACTATTTTGTAGTAAAATACTACTATTGTTTTCTACTACTTTTGTTAAAATATTACAGCAGAGTTACTCTTCTGTATGCAATTGTTTATTGTTTTTGCAAGAAAAGAATGAAGCAGAAGTCAACTTTAGCTTCAGGAGGCTAAGAGTACGCAGTGAAAAGTTTTTGCAAACTCTTGGCCTCCTCGTTAGAGCTAGACTAAACCGCCACTATGTGCCAAAACGCCATCTTAATATAAACAAAAATCTTTGTAGGTATGTATGTATGTCCCGCATCTGCTCCTAAACCACTGCACCAGCCAAATTTTGCACACTTATTATTTAAAGAGAAAGATACTTGTCAACTTTTAAAGGTGCGAAAGTTAGTTAAACAGTCAGTTAATTTAACAGTTAACAGTCGGTTGTTTTCCGCATTAACTTCAGAGCACAATATCCCACAAAAAGTATTTTTACACCATAGTAAAGTTTAAGATTTTACCTTTTCAATGATACTAATTTTAAATCTGTGAACGGTTTCTTTCAATTTTTATTACTTTTTCAAAATGTAATAAATAATTCATTGCATACAGACGATTTTGAACGCTTAGACTTCGAACTAATTATCTTTATTTTCTGATATTTTTGTTTATTTTTATAAATATCTTATAAACATCACTTTCAACTTTTAAAAGCCCAAAAGTTAATTAAAATTTCAATTAATTAGAAATTAAACTTGATTTCGGTGTTTTTCGTGATATTTTTCGAAAATATGTCACAAAGACTATTTTTTACATCATATTATAGCTAAAACAAATTAGCTTTTCAATGACACAAGTTTTATTTCCATTCAATTCGTTGCCCTCATTTTAATAATTTTTAAAAAATTAAATTGTGTATAAAATTCACAATTTTCAACTTTTTTTTTGGCGAGGAACATGAATACATACGAAGAACTGTTGCTAGAACACATTAACAGAAGTATGGAAGAAGATTCAGTGAAAACTTTATAAAAGAATTATGGGTATTAGAAATTTCTATACAAAAGTAGTTTTTACATCAAAAATATTAGACATGAAAGTGTTCTAATCCCGAGCAACGCTGGGCATAACAGCTAGTAGATATATAAACTCAACCTCCACCAACTGATGGCTTATAATACTTGCTTTAATTTGAAATACGCCTTTAAATATTACGTTCACCCTATATATTGAATAACACTTGCGTTCTATGATCAAAAACTAGATAGAAAAGTGAATTTTTCCTTGTAAATGGAAAACGAAGTCCAGCAAACCAAAGGTATTTTAAGATAGTAGCAACACGACTACTGTTCACTGTTTCGATTTTCTGCAGTGTTGCCAACAAGGTAAAATTGCCCTGCGTATTCTTAGCACTCGCGTACTTTTACCCACCGTTCCCTTATATACAACAATATGCAATTCTTTTTGAAATAAGTGTGTTTTTAATAATTATAGAAAATGGCATTTTTCGTGTTAAATTATTATCAACTCAATTAACCTCTTATTCATTTATTAATTAAATGTTTTTAATTATATTAAAAGGAGCAAAGCATAGTACATCTAAAATATCAAACTGTATGTATATATCAAAATGTAAATGGAATATATTCAAAAGTGTAAGCATTTTAATTTAAAAAAAATATGCCTGATATAAATGAGCGTTTGATGTTTCCAATTTAATAAAAATGAGGAATAAAATGCAAATTTCATCACACTTATTCAGTTCATTAAATTCCCCATTACTCTCGCAACCCCATCCCTCCATCAATAAAATGATAAGGTTATAAATAAAAATTAGTAAACTAACTTGATTTATTTGTATTTATTCCCCGTTTTTGTTTATTTATATAGAAAATCTGGAATCTCTAAAAAGATATTAAATCTTCTATGAAGTTGAAAAAATTTCTTACCTTTCTTCTTTTAACATAATTTTAATGAAAATCCCTGGCAGTGTCCAAGATAGTTAACTCGTGAAGATTCATGTTTGCTATTTCATAATATTTCACAGTGTGGAAAAAAATCTTTTTGGTCTAAATGTTTCTCACTATCATAACAGAAAGGCAATAAACAAAATATATGACATCATAAATTAAAGCAGCTAAATTTAGATTAGTTCCAAAAATTAATCCCATAGGTACAATAAGTCACATAATTCTGAAAGGTTAAGATGCAAGCAAAATTGCGGAATGAATATTCGATAAATGTAAGCCGGAGAATGACTTCTGTTTATGAATTATGAGAGAGAAATTTTAATTATATGCATAAAATTCAAGTTTCACAATTAAATAACTCAGTAAGATAGCAAAAAATGATCTCAGTTTCCTAATTCACTAAAATAAAATGCATAATGAAAATAAAAACGTGATTTCTGTATCTGGGGTATAAATTCTAAAACGCTATTCATAAAAAGAAAAAATATATGTTTCAATTTTTTTTTTCAGGACACAAATTTATTTAAATGTCTGAAGAACAATTTTTTTATGTATTAGTTTCCCTATAAGTTAAAATAACTAGTCTGTAAAGTGAAATTACGTCTTAAAAATAATATTTTAAATAAAATTTTAAGATATAACCGATAAAAAAATATGATACAAATTAAATAACTGAAAATGACTACTCTATTTATTACCCTCTGTAAGCAATTGAATATATTTCATATATCATCTTCTGCTAAACTGATGAGCGTTTTCAGACAGATTAATCATAGTTGCAAACTTTTCAATAGGATATATATCACTAATAATTTCTGGTTGAAGCAGAAACATGCACATGAGAATGTATATGAAGCCTAATGGATTAATGTCTTCTTTTTCCATAAATTCTTACATCTCTGAAAACAACCATTTTAGATCTTTATTTATTTATTTGAGATGCATATTCAAACCCTCTATTTTTTAGGATACAAAAGAAAGTTGTTTTAAAAAAATTATTGACCTGATTTAAAATTTATCTATTGTGATCCATTATTCAATTTACTGAAAAGCCATTTATCAAGGAATTATGTTTATGCATAGTCTTTATTTTAAAGAACTATGTTTTGTTACTAAGTGTTATGCTTGTTTTATTCTCTTTTCAAATGTTTTTCCTATGGGCTGTAGAGTAGAATTATTTCCTATGGTTATCGACTCGGTCAAAATATTGTTTCCACTAAGATTTTTGTTTGTCATATGGCACTAATTTGTTAACAATACATGTGAATATTATTCTTTACAGAAATTCGGCTAAATTCAACCATGAATTTTCGAACATTCTTCATCTTCAAATATGGTTCAAAAAGCTACTTTTCTTAGTAAAAGAATTGCATATTGCTATTGAATCTATCGTCCATCTAAATATAAAATCTCAAAATAATTAATTATAACAATAAAAATTAAGACTTATAACTGTTTCAATAATTAACTAAATTTTACTAAAAGATGACTCCTTAAAACAATTTTCATTTAAAGAGAAAATGAATATTGTACCCGTGATTTTATGATGCCATGCCGATAAACAAATTAATTCTAAAATCCATAATTTGGCAAAAATCAGCTTTCGGAAAATTCTGAACGAATTAAGTCGCATCATTCACATGGGTCAACACATTTACACGCACTACTGGCAAAGGATGTTAAGAAGTTACCCGTGTTGCAGCCTTAGCATAATACATAGATGTCCAGGTAACGTATCTCGCAGACATGATATGGATAGATGGGGCAAGTTTTTCACGTAATAACGTGCTCTACAGGCAAAACATCTGTTACTAGGCCCTGGAAAATCCGCCAACATGACAAGACATTCGACGATGTATTGCTGAATACTTGTGGCAGCGCC
This sequence comes from Araneus ventricosus, assembly GCA_013235015.1. Taxonomy (NCBI): domain Eukaryota; kingdom Metazoa; phylum Arthropoda; class Arachnida; order Araneae; family Araneidae; genus Araneus; species Araneus ventricosus. The sequence continues at coordinate 26,183 of BGPR01011830.1, forward strand.
GCCAAGTTGCACACTTTACAGCGGGAACTGCAGTAGAGAAGGTGTAGACCAATTTTTACACATGTGCATTGTGGCAGCAAGAAGGGTAAATGAACCAATTGAACCAATCTTTATTGTGACGTCACGGCATTGGAAATCATGACCAAATAAATGCGCGTTTTATGTATTCTGTTTTTAACAGTAATGTGAGCAAAGTATCGTTTCTTACTAGATCGATGTTTTTCTACCACTGTGCAGTTGACTTTATTTCTATATCTTTGTTTGGTTTCAGGACAAAATAGCTAATTTCGCGACTAGTTGCCGCTGTAATTGGTCTCACCACGTTACCACACCTAGATACCAATTTTATGATAATAACTGCTACCATTCTGAAGTTAAAGGGGAGACTCACGACTTAAGTTGGCGCCCTGATTGTAGAACGTTTTTCTCACATTCTTAGCTAGCAAAAAAAATAAAAATAAAAACCATCTACTGTAGGGAAAATTAGGAATTCAGAAAAAGAACTCTTACAATCAAGGAATCCATTTTAAAGCATTTCTCTTGATTAATTTCTCTAAAAATAATTCAAAGATTATTTCATTGCAATTCATTATTAATTTGTAATAAATAAAATATTAAAATATTCTTATTGCATTTCTTCTTTCATATTTCATTTAAAGATTGAATATTTTACTCGGCTATGAGAAATTATATTTGAATTTTAATATGAGCAATGCATGAATAGTCATCAATACAAATTGGAATTTTTTCACTTTGGCTGAAAATAATGCTCGAAAACTTCAAATACAAGGGCATATATTTATTATTTTTATATTCCAATATATGCGAGTGGTTGCAATTTAAAATTCTAAAAGTAGAAGAAATATCACAGTTTACACCCTCATGTCCTAAAGTCGTCTACGCTCGAGCAGACCCATTTATTTCAATGGTTTATAAGACGCAGAACTCTGCAAAAAGTCGACACAAATTGAGAGATTCGTTTTTAATGAAAAATATCTCTGGCATTTGTCTTCTGTGTGAATCGAGTGCTATTCCCAAAATTACGACTTAATAAAGTGCGGAGATATCAAAGAGCACACACTGGCATTCCCTCTTGCATCCTTTCAGCTGATGCAGACTGAATATTTTACTCCATCATTTGTATGAAAAGAGCTCTCTCATATTATCAGTAAGAATGTTTGAAAGGAAATGTGTGGAACTTGCGTTCAAGCGCTTATCTTTAGGATCTTTCATTATTTGCGCTACAATTGAGATGCATTCAGTTTAAATAAGCTGTTATCTGCTTTACTAAGGAGATATTCTGCATTCTTGAATGAAATCGATACAAAGAGCGGAAGATTATTCGTCGGCAAGTATATTCACATTTTTTTTCTCGTTATTTCTACATGGAAAGAGGGGCACTAAATTTTCTTTTCCTCTGGGAACATCAATAAGGCAATCAATAAAACTTTTAGTTTTCAACCAACTTCTCACCCGAGTTTAATCATGAATAGAATCATTCAGTAGTTTCTTAATATGTCAATTTTTGAAACAACAACTAATACGCTAACCATCATAAGATACGTAATGATAAAAAAGAATGTATATTGCATAAATTATATAAATATCTCGCTAGACTACGTGATTTTATGTGAATTCATTTTGAAAGAATGTTTGTAAAAATATTAAATATATTTTAAACCAAAAAAAATGCCTAGATAGGCTCAAACGACTCACTTAAAAAATAAATACTAAATAAAATATAACTATACAAGCTCCTACGATTTGTACATAATAAAGAACGAACAAAATGAGTAGCTTAGGGGTTAAAAATTTTGCAGTAAATTATATTGCTCATGGATGCTGATTTTTTTTCGAAATTAAATTATGTTTGATATTGAATATTAAAGTTTGAGAAATAATTCAATAACATTTCGTAGGTAAACTTTAGGCTGATTATGCGCTATACCTGTTTCTGTAAAGAATTACAAATGAAGCATATCAAATAAAAATTTCTAGAGTTAACTGCTTTCTAAAATAATATTTTAAATAAAAACTATTCTATTAAATGAAGAACGTAATAATTCAAATAAAAAATCAGCAAAAATATTTTCAACGCTCAAATGTTCACGATAATCTATATACAGGTTTCCCACTTATATCCTTACACCCACCGTAACATCTAAACGGTGACAGCTTAGGCCATAAAGTTGGTGTCTTGGTATAGTAAAAAGGCCATGCGCTACTCGATGAGACAACTTACAACGCCGTCTATCGACAAATTTTGAATCAGCGGTCCTATCTCGTAAACGGTGAAAGATACAAGAAAAACGTCATTTAGAAAGTTGTACAGCACTCTCGATTTAGTACGAAAAGATACCTTGCGTACATTAATACTCAAAGCAGAATGCAAAAAGTGCACATTTGTTTGGTCACGATTTCGAAAATCGTCATGTCATAAAGAGTGGACGAAAGAAATTGAGACACGTCCCTGTCTTCTGGATCATTTATTTATATTGCTCAAAATTCTCTCCGTTAGCCACTATACACATTTTCACTCTGGACTGGATTTCTCGTTGCGCATTGCGTAAAATGGCAGGTGTCACGGCTGCACAAGCATCAGTAATGCGTCGTCGAAGATCCGGCAATGTTGACGGAGGGGTAGCATATACCTGCCCTTTTATGTGTTCCCCTAAGAAGAAGTCCAATGGGGTCAACTCAGGTGAGCTCGGGGGCCACTCTACGAAACCACCATACCCGATGACTTGATTCTGGAATGTCTCCATTAGGTACTGCTTAACATTTGAAATCTTATGCGGAGGGGCGCCGTCATGATGGAACCATACATTTCGGAGTTGGTGCAACGGTAGAATCTCAACAAAGTCGGTTATTACATCCTGCAGAAGCTTCAAGTACCGCTATCCCGTTAAGGTTCCCTCGTAAAATACTGGTCCAATGAGCCTGTCATTAAATATTCCGCACCAAATATTAATCGATCAGCGTAGTTGATGTTGAACTTCGACAGCACATCTCAAGCGACCAGGTATGAACTTTCTGTCTATTAAACATTCCGTTACGCAAAAAACATGCCTCATCCGTCCATAATATGTCTGCCAGGAATGTTGGGTAGTCCTCTAAGTTATTCATCACAAAGTTGCACCACGTGTAACGTCTCTCAGCATCTCTTGGCAGCAATCCCTGTACAGGTGTGAATCGGTATGGATGAACACCTGATTCATTCAGGAATGTCCAAACATGGCTTTTTGAGAGGTCACAATTTTCACTGGTCATTTTTGTGCTGCTCTGAGGATGAGCGAGAGCGTATGCTAGCACATCTTCAGGTTGCACTTTGCGTCCTACATTACGAGGTTAACGAACTCGAGGTCGGCTGGTCAAGCGGCTCATCTCCCTTAAATGTTTTGCAACTTTTAAGATGGTCTGCCGCTTAGGATGCGGTTCTTCAGGAAAACGTTCACGATACGGCCTTGCAGCTGATTTTGCCTTACGCCCATATTCACCGTAAATTAACATCTCGCAATACTCGTTAATGCCAAATTTTGCCATAACCCTCAGCTTTAACATACAACCCATCAGAAACATCCTTTTTATAGTAGTAGTCTGGTGAACACGTATGGCGTGCCATCCTCATTTGTATAATACATGAAATTCATGTGATTTTGATACCAGACATGGTTGAGTTAAGAGACCTGTGTGTTTGGAGAGACGATTTTGCAAGATCAGCAGAAAGTTTTCTTGGTTTGTAGAGACATTCACTAAAACACGCAACCTGTGGGGTCAGAACCATGGTCCTCATGAATGCAAATCGCGTGCGTTTCCCTTGCGTCACGACACAAGCTGGTATTTAGTATGTAATGTGGTCTTTTCTCGCTTCGCTCGCGTTTCACGAATCCATAGTGTTGAAAATCGCAATCAAACAAATGTTCATATTTTACATTCTGTTTTGAGTATGAATGTGAGCTTGGTATCTTTTCGTACTGAAACGAGAGTGCTCTACAACTTTCTAATTTTTTTCTCGTATCTTTCACCGTTTACGAGATAGGGCCGCTAATTCCGAAATTTACCGATAGATGGCGTTGTGAGTTGTCTCATCGAGTAGCGCATAGACTTTTTATATATCTAGACACCAACTTTATGCCCTAAGCTTTCACCGTTTAGAAGTTAAGGAGGATGTGACGGATATAAGTGGGAACCCTTTATATAAAATGCTAACTTGCGTGACACAGAAAAGAGGTTAATTTACCTTTGCCGACGGCAATGATCAGTTTGTTTACAAAACAAAACCGATAGCCTTTTCCATCTTAGACATAGCATCACAGTCTTAGCCTGCGACTATATTCGTTCTGGTGTAAAAGAACTTTTTCTCGAAAAAAAATGAGTTTGAGATGAAGAATTCACAATATTTCTTACAATATAATGAAACTTTGGATGAAATTATTCAAAAGAAATCAGTTAATAATGAAGCAGATGGGCTTAGGCTTTTCAGGAAACGTTTGCATCAACGCCAAAATAGTGATACTTTTCTGTTATACTTACACCATTTGGCCTCTTTTTTTTCTTGGAAATTTTTTTGGAGTGCTGAATCGCCAGTGTGGCTCTAAAAACGTCAGGAAAATCGTGGTTTGCATATAACCGAGCGTAGTTGCTTTGCGCGGGATTAACTAGTAATAAATAAATAAACAAAAAATTAGATATTTGAATAATTTAATTCAAACTTGTATTCTTATATGTGGAAATAAAGAATAAATATTTTATACTAATTTTGTTATTTCATTAAGAATTTTAATAATAACCATTCTAGATGGATTGCGTAATGCCATTAAAGCTTTCATAATTTAACAAATTTAGCAAACAATTAAAAATTATGCTTATTTTAACCAGTAATAAGAAAAACAGAGAATATACTTCGTGATATGGAATGAAAGAACAGTTCTGATATCCAGTATCGTCAAAATTCAAATTGTTAAACAGTAAAAATAAGCCTGACGATCGCCTATAATATTGGTGTCAGAAGTGGGATTCGAACCCACGTCCACATTGTGGCTTAGTGTTGGGTTCCGTATAAATAATAACTCATCAACTTTAACTAACTACTATATTATGCAGAATTAAGATTACATTTTGAAGAAGCATTATTTAAAATTAAAGATATGCACAATTGAAGCACTTCGTCGTGAAATAGGCTTTCGGAAGGCCAGTTGTCTTGTCCTTGTGAGACAAACCCACGTCGTTCATGGGTCTCGTACCGCATTTCATCTCGCCGTCTACTCGGCAGCTTGATGCTCTGACGTCACTGGCGATGGCAGCGCCACCTACAGGTACTCGGTTGGTGGCCCACATGTTCATGCGCAAAAAATATAAAGAACTGTTCCGAAAGTTTATATTTCTCCCAAATAGGTATTAAGACGGAAAAAAAACATTGTATAAAATAGACTAAATTTTGTATTTTTAGATGCACTTGTAAGAAACATGCCATCTACCCATAAAGAATACTGCTATGACCTTCAAAGTAAGTCTCTCTCTGTCTGTTAAAAACTAAAGTCTTCCGTTCACTAGTTTTCTGTTTACTTTCCGCTTGAGTTTAGGAATTCTTTGTTTGTTTGTTTGTTCGTCGTAATGTTACACCACTCCACTACAGACAAAACAAATATTGTTTGAGTAAATGTCTGGGAAATAAACCAGACATGCAACTCAATAGAATTTCACGCGTGGTATTCTTTTCACGTAACTGACGCCATGAGTTAAGAGACATTTCCAACTCTCAGTAACTCAGATTCTAACTGAATAGCCACTTCTCTTGACTTGTCATTTATCTATGTTTCGAAAATGCTTTTCTTCTGAAGCAGATAGCATAAATGAATTTCAGCAAACAGCAAAAATCCGATCGCAAATTTGTAGAACTAATGGAAAATGGTCGTAATGGCAACAGAAATGCAGGGTTATTGATTTAGAATTCAGAAATAAATGTCGAAATAATTTAATACGTGCATTCAAAACTGTCTTTCAATTTTCAATTTATCTCTTTTACTTCACTCAATTCTTTGTTTCACGTTTCGGAACCGAAGTTATTTGTTTAATGATGTTATTTATATCTCTTTCCCGAGTACTACCCCACGTTTCTCTGAATAAAAATAAATTGTATTTAGAGTTTCTTTCTTCTTCTGAAGTTTAATGATGGCTAAATCCCCTATTCATTCGATTGATAAATTTACTTGGGTTATAAAACAATTTGACTCTTTCTGCAATGGACTCCTATCGAAAAAGATAAATGTAGCAACAAATTTATTTCGTTGAAAGGAATTATAAGAATTCACTTATCAGAAAGACTGCGTGATACAAAAGTTATATCATTAAATTTTAGAAGATATTAATATTTTAGTTTGATTTAGGGAGTTTTATTTTTCTCTGTTTGTGCGATGATAGAAAAATTGTAGTATTTGTTGATTCGCAATATCTGTGGAATTTATTATGAATTCTATTAAAAAGATTTTGTTAAAATGTTTCTGTTAGCTTTCGTTCGGGAGAAGGTTAAATTTTAGATAAGGAGCTTTTTTTTTGGGGGGGGGAACAATCTGTTCTGAAAGATTAAATTTCTGAGTTTTGTTTTGGTTCATAGGAATATAAAAATTTTATACATGAACTTTTTCTGTAATAAATATAAATTTGATAAAGTGAAGGAATAGACAAAGGAGTTATGCTTATTTCTTGAAATATTTGTTCCAACTAACAATATGAACATTATTATACTTTTAAAGCACTTTACATTATATATATTTTTATTACAAGCTTTATTATGTATTGCTGCAATGAAAAACGAAATTTCTATTTCGATAACATATAGTCGTATTACTTTACAAGATTGAAAAATTGACATAAGTAGAATGTCTAACAAGAAACAGATTAAAGATAATATCTATAAAAAATTTTATAGAATCGAGGCCTATTACTACGAATAAAGCTAATAGGCGAAAATTAAATTTTTTCGTTGAAAATAAGCATTATTTTGTTAAAAAATTAGGATTCACAATGAATATCAATCCTTTGTACGTAACGATATAAAGAATTAAGGACAATTTCTAAATTGCAGCTAAATTATAAGTAAAGCAATGAAACGAATAGCATATTGGATGCGAAAAACCATCTTGCAGGAAAACAGAAGATTTTTTTCAAAAACTATAATCCGTATGAGAGATTTCTTATATACTTTTTTTATTTCCCAACTCTGACACAGTCGACTTAAATGAAGTAAAGTTCTAAAATTGAGTAATCTGTTTAAATGCATCGACTTGATAGGTTGTCAAAATTGTTAAAATCGAGTAAATAGTTGCAAAATCGGAATAATGCGGAATAATTTTGACCGAAAACATACAAGACAATAAATTATTACTGGTTTGGTGTTGAAGAAATTTGAATTAATTTTTAAAGCAGATAGTTGTTGAAGCCTACGCGTCCTTCCATTCGCCGCGGAGTTTTGAGCCATTTGACGGTGCTGAGTTTAATGAACTTTAGCTGTAAACTTTCGTGTTCTGGGGGGTGCGAAGTTGACTAGAGTTCATTTTTCGTTAGGACCGCCTATGCGAACGGAACCCTGTGTCGTATATCCCCTTGGGAATGAGAATCGTGTCTCTTTAAATGTTACTACTTAAAAATTTATTTTAAAATGTGCCTTCATCGTTCATGTTTTTGTTTACAATAAATTTATTTAATTAACAGTCCACTGCTCTTATTTAATTAACAGTCCCTCTGAACTATCCTCCAATAGTCGTGGCCGTAAAACCGAACAAACTGAACACCACACACAGAATTACAATCATCCCAAATTTAATCAGGTTCTTTTTTACCGCGACAGTTATGACTAAGAGACACATACACATGAAATGAACACACCTAGATTAGAACATAAAATCCTATTTTATTTTAACATTACTATATCTTGATTAATATATATTCACACAATAGACTAGGCCTTTAACATCTAGACTGAGGCCCCTATAATACACAAAATTTGGATACCATGGCATTCGGCACGTAATGATTAAAAGGGTTAGAAACAATAAAATGTCGCTAACATTATTCATTATAAAAAAACAACACTAAAGGGTATATTCTAGAAACAAAGAATCTGAAATTTCGATGATGGTTCTGCTTTTTCATAACATTCCAGTCCAAGTGTATTTACGGGCTAATTATGTCAAAAGGCATAATTGTCCGATAAGATAAAAAAGCAAAAGTTCACTTATAATTGTGTTGATTCTCCTCTACTCTGCTGACTAGGCAAAACGTATGGTCATCTCTCGATGCCGTTGGTCTCCCGCAGGGTTGTCTACAGCTGAACTACAGGTCGGCACTGGTGGTTCATCATGAAATAAAATTCACCCGAAGGAACTTTAAACCAAAAATGACTTTCGCGGTGGGGCTGAACCCCAGGATCATCTTCTCCACGACTTTACAGCTCCGAACATAGATAAAGTCCATAAAGGCTTCTCTCACTGCTGCAATATCGATCAAGACTACCCCTCATAGGGATAACCCCCTTTTTTTACTTATAACTGCTCTAACGAGTTTTACGCGCTTCTTTCGGTAACTGAGCGTCTCTTCCTCTATTATCGGTACCTCCTGTCCACCCCCTTCTTCTCCAACTCTCCGGTACGTCTTTTCACTCCGAATTTGCACTAACAAAAGCCCTGACTCCTTCTTTTTCACTTTCCGTCTTCCTTTCCATACTCACATTCCATAAGTATCATTGGTCCAGCAAACAGGGGGGGCTCGAATCAACCCATCCGCTCCCCCAGGGGCCGCAACTCCTGCACCTTCGGACACCCCCCCCCCCCCCATATCCTGTGACAGCTATCGCGACATCTAAAGAAGTCCTATGTGTGCTCGAAAATACAACAAATTATTGATTTGAAACACAATTAATGTAAATACGACAACTGGAATCGCAGTAAATTTCGAATTTGTTTTCTTGGAATATTAACCTTCAAATGTATTCCCTATGCAGCATCTTCGTAATACTTATTTACCTTGAGATATTTTTAATGAAGTCACTTCTTACTCACTCGACACACCTTGCCAATTTAATTTATAAATCTATCAAAATTTTGTATTTACTCAATGATTGTAAACTTCAAGCATTACTCCTGAGTACAGCTCTCGGCACCGCGCTGTTAAATGACAGCACGTTGAAAAATGTTGGTCTTCACGAAACGTGCCGCCACGAAAATTGACACCCATTGTATCGAAATCGTAGTAACTATAAGCATAGAGTATATAGAAGGGGCAGTCATTGAACTATAAGCATAGAGTATATAGAAGGATAGTCATTGAACTATAAGTATAGAGTATATAGATGGGACAGTCATTGAACTATAAGCATAGATTATATACAAGGATAGTCTTTGAACTATAAGCATAGATTATATACAAGGATAGTCTTTGAACTTTAAGCATGGAGTATATAGAAGGGACAGTCTAAGCATGGAGTATATAGAAGGGATAGTCATTGAACGATGATGTTTATATATCTTTTTGTTTACATACATTTTCATATGTCTTCACAATTGCAGACGGCAGATTCCTCTTCGGGTCAGTCTAATTTCATATTATTTTACAGGATTGCTATATTACTGCAGTGTTTCTTTAGGTTATTCTAAGTCTTTAATTGTACATAAATTAAATGGCTTTAGCAATTATAAAGAATAAAAAAATTATTCCAAAACAGCAGATGTACTTCATTAATTATAGATATAAACCAATGCAAAAACTATCCCTTGCAATTCCTTCTCAATCTGCGCAAAAAATAATTGACGACTGCAAATATTTCTGTTCGAATTCAGACAAAATTTTAAATCAAAAATTTTTTTCAGTCTTCTTTTCCGTTCTTTAAACTTGTAGAAACAGTAGATCAGAACATCTTGCCAAAAATGAAAATTTCAGTTGAGATTATAGGTAACTGAGGACGTCCATATTTTGTTGTTTGATACATTTCGGAAAAATTAGACACTTAAATGCTCTCAGTCAATACAACCTGTAGATACTGCGTCAATTTTAATAACTACTTAAAGTCTAATAACTTATTAAAGGCTAATAACTACTTAAAGTCTAATAACTACTTAAAGTATATATCAGGTTCCATGAAAAGTCTATCGTAAGTCAAATATCCGGTATTTGTTCACTGCAAGTCTGTGTGTACTTTCCCGCTAGTTTAGAGTAGATTATAAATTTTGAAAATCCAAACTAGTAAAGCATTTTGTTCTTAATAAATGAGATTAAATATGCTTCATAGATAAATTTCTGGGAAATATCATTATGAAATTTAATTATTTTCATCATCACAGACTAAAATTCAAGAGTGGAATGCTTGTACAGAATTATAACCATATTCCGTGGTGTAATTCTTTTGTTCAGAAGAGTTTCATAAAATGTTGTAGCTGAAGTTTGAATTGTGAAGGTTTTGACTTTCAAATGTCCTTGTAGATTGACTTTTTAATTTTTTACCGATGCTAAATATTTTTATGCTCCCATACAGATATACACTAGAAAATTGGCTACTTAAAATTTATCCGAATAAGGAAGTGTAAAAGAAACTGAAAATGTATTTATTTCTAATTAGTACAATATTCAGATCTTCTGTTCAAAAATTGGATTGAATAAAGTAAGCTTTTATGATCAGAAAAGAGTTCCGCGACGTCATAATTGAAGGAGAATAGTAACTGCACATATAAGCTAACATTTGATTCAACTTTGTTTGAACTTTGTGGGGACTCTCCGTTCTTTTTCCTCCTGCAAGATGTGCAGTGGGATGAAAGATCAAAGAGCGCTCTCCTTGATGTGTGCAATGTAAACTTGCATTGACTCCACTGTAATATCTGTATAAGAATACTAACTGTTAGCTAGTTCAAACTTTTAGAAGAGAGAACTTAAACTAAACACCTTTTAAATCATTTAGTCTTCTAAATTCGTACTTAGAATGATATGAGCTCACGGAATGACATTTACCGAAAAATGAGGTGAGATTGTTTAAGTGGCTGATCGTGTAACAGCGTGGGATTTTTTTGCCTACTTGTGCACTAAGGTGAACTAGCTAACAGTGAGGGACAGCTATTTTTGGAGTTCTCACCGATTACCATCGTGTTTATGATAATCTGGCTTCCACTGTCAGATTTCAAAGTCCACCAGTGATTAAAAATAACGTGTTAGCACATTTTCAGTCCACCTGGCACAATCTCGCAGCATTCAATAATATTCATTTGGAGATTGATTGAGAAATAACTAGGGATCCTGAAGTCACTTACAATAAAAATAACTAGAAAATCACCTGTCATGGTATGACGGGTGCAAATTGCCTCTTCATTCGAGAGATTCCCCGTCAAATTTGACGTGTTTAAATAGATATATATATATATATATGCGAGAGAAATATTTAACATTGATTTAAAACAAAATAAACATGTTTTATGACAGGAAAATTTTTTTTATTTACATATTATTTACATATTTCTTTATTCAAAAAGCCTTTTTGTAAACAACATTCCGTGTGAAGTATTTTTCGTCGTGTAACAATTTTCCTTGTACTTCAGATATCTTTGTGTAATTTTTAACGTTGCCAAAAATATTACCAAATTATATCATTACGATTTCAATAAATAATCAGTTGCATCGTGGCGCCCAAACTATATCACGCGTATGATATACCACTGACGTGATTTACTACTTTTTATTGCAAAACGGAAATTAATTTGAAATATATGATTAATATAATCAAAAATTTCTCGGGAAGTATTCATCATAGCTAGATACATTTTATATCAATAGACAGCAAATTTTATTTCACTATTTTAGAGCTATTAAATTTGAAATTACAACTACAATTATTTTTTAAATTTAAAATTACGGAAATTTAGGTGTTCTAACAATGAAATAATGCTGTTTAACGTCTCGCAGTGTTGTGGCGTGAATTTTATTGTTGATGACGTCAGAGCGTTATCGATTCAGTGAGAGACAGATCTGGGTTATTATATTAGTAATTTATACTTTATTTTACCGATAGAAAATATACTCGCGAAGTTTCGAAACTAAAGCAATTCAAGCTCAAGATTCTCTCATCAGATAGCATACTTCTATTTATGCAAGTTACAGATTAGTACATAAGTCATTACAAGATATATAAAGAATTATATTGTAAATTTTGAAATCTGAAATCTCTTTTCTACTGCAGAAAAAGCTTTTAAAATGAAACTACTTTTCGCACAGTTCGTTAAAATTTCTTAGCCTTAAACACACTTTATCCAATAATTGCATCATACCATTTTTGCTTTTCTCAACTAATTTTAAATAATTTAGTAATAAATAAATAAAATTATTACGTCAGAGCGTTATCGGTTCAGTGAGAGACAGATCTGGGTTATTATTTTAGTAATTTTTACTTTATTTTACCGATAGAAAATATACTCACGAAGTTTCGAAACTAAAGCTATTCAAGCTCAAGATTCTCTCATCAGATAGCATACTTCTATTTATGCAAGTTACAGATTAGTACATAAGTCATTACAAGATATATAAAGAATTATATTGTAGATTTTGAAATCTGAAATCTCTTTTCTACTGCAGAAAAAGCTTTTAAAATGAAACTACTTTTCGCACAGTTCGTTAAAATTTCTTAGTCTTAAACACACTTTATCCAATAATTGCATCATACCATTTTTGCTTTTCTCAACTAATTTTAAATAAATTAGTAATAAATAAATAAAACTATTTATTTTCTATATTTTGAGTGGCAAAGGATATTACTAATAAATAATATAGTAATGGATGTTTAGTATTAGTATGTTTTGAATTAATGAATTTTATTTAAAATTGTACGTTTAAAATTAAATTTCTAAATGATGTTTCGGCATTTCCTATGCTCTTGTATGTAGACTTTCACAATTTTTATAGATAAATAAAAAATCCCGAAGGGTTACGTTAATATCACTTAATTATTAGAAATTTATCTGCATATATTTTCATATTTTATAGCAAATTTTTAATGTCATACTGGATAAAATTTAAAATTCTTCACATTCTTCTGCCAAAATTAATTATTAATATATTCAACATTTACTATTTTATTTACTGTGCCTTACAGCATAAAATGGATAAGAATATAAATTAAAACGATTACCCATATAAAGCATTTTTACATATCAACATACATTTTTCATAAAAGTATGCAATTGATGCAAATTTTTTCCATTTGCATTTATTAAATGCGTTTAAATTTACATGCGTAATCATGAGTTAAAAAATTAACATTTTAACTTTATCCAGTTCTGGTATTTTTGGTATCAAAAATAACGTTACCATGATCTTGGGAGCGATCCAATTATTATGTCACTGACTAAAAGAAAAATAACAATAATTATATGAATCTTAATAACTACGTACAAAATCTGGCTTCCGATCTGTCATTATTGAATCAAAATAAGTAATTTATGCCAATACTCCTTTCTCAGATCTCGAGCGATGGTGGAAGACGCAAGCCATTGAGATGCTTTCTCAGAGATCTTGTTATATCCTAACGATTGGAGAAAGGAGAACTTTTTCCGCGGATAAACTGTTTTCGACTCTAGGTGAAGTTTAAGAGCTAATGGTCTCTTCTGAGAAGTCCATTTTTGGTATGCTCGGGAAACTCCCTTTAAAACTCGAATTAACTGCTATTGGATCGATGATGGGAACGTGCCGGACTTCCAGTTTTCCCATCATTTTTAGGAGATATTTATTGTTTAAAATAATCGGCATTTCTCCACGATACTAAAATTCCAGTTTGTGGGAAAACAGTTAGGTATCATCCTGAAAGAAAATGAGTTCTGGAATCTCGATAGAGTACGATTTCTAAACCTGAATGCTATAAGATTGGCGAATGTAGCCAATATTTGTTTGAAAATATTGTCGGAGGAGTATAAAATGGATCTGATGTGGGGAGAGAATTTTTTTAGAAATTTTAAATGTTTATCTAAAATTGGCGCTATCAATACTAGTACATTTTTATGATTTCATAAGGCTTCTACTAAGTACAATCTTTTCGATGAGAAACGATTTGTAAGAAATCTTGAAGGTGCTTTGGCAAGATTGTGGAAATATGAATTATAAATAATAAATGTGTTATACATAGTAAATTCTGAAAAATTAATATCAAAAGGCTGTATGATAAAAAAAAGAACATGTGATCTGAGAGATCGCCGCGAATAATCGAGTTTAAGGAATAGTTATAAATACTTTCTTCAATGTATTTTAACGCAATCCTAATGCTGATGAAAAGCACTCTGCAAGATTTGTTGAAACAATTTCACGTTTTCGAGATAGGCACGAATGTTTGAACGTGTTCGAAAATTCTTGATTTGTCATTGTGAGTTGTTATCTTTGTAGACATCAATTATAAAAATCTTTTGTAACATTGTTCACACACTGTATTGTAACCTACACTGGCCTCCAAAAGTTAAGGTACAATATGATTTTCGAAGCTCACCATAAAAAAATGGCAGTAACAATAAAATTCATAGTTTATATGAATGATAATAACGAACTTTAAAAAACTTATGCAAAAACGATAACTATCACTTTTATTTTATATAAAAGAACAGGTATATATGAGTGAGAGAAAATATGCAAATATCAAGCTTTAGTAATTTCGTGTGTAAGTTTTGTTGATTTGCAACTGTTGTTAGCAGTTTCGTTGACAATAGCTAGTAGAGTCTAGAAATGTCTAGGAGAAGTTGTTTGTCCGATTCATTAAGGTGGCGAGCGGTCGAATGGACGGAAAATGGGTTGTCACAGGATGCTGCCGCTAGACGTCTCAATGTGTCGCGCAGTGTGGTCCGAAGACTCTGGGATCAATATTAATCCGAATATTCTGTGTCCAGAAGACATGTTTCAGGCCGACCACGAGTTACAACACCTTCAGAAAACCGTTTTCTAGTTCTTTCGGCCCGAAGGAGAAGAAGCACTACTGTGCCGCAGAGCTCGTTGCAGACCACTTTGGAGCATCAGGGAGAAGAATCTCCGCTACTACGGTGCGAAGACGCCTCCATAATGCATGTCTCTATGCATGGCGACCAGTTGTGTGTGTCCCGCTCAACGGAAGACAGAGAAGGGCGCTTATGTTGGTCAAGAGAACACGTTTCCTGGACCAGACAGCAATGGGCTTCTGTACTCTTCACAGACGAGTCCAGATTCACTCTGGAGATCGATTCAGGGCGTCTGCTGATCTGGAGGGAACAACGTACCAGATATCATCAATCCAACACTCTTGAAAGACACAGTTACAGAGGTGGTGGAATCATGGTTTGGGCAGGGATCTCACTCGGTGGTCACACTGACCTGCATGTGAGCCCTTGACCACCATGGAGAAACTCTGACTGGTGTGAGATATCGGGATGAGATCCTCGATCCATATGTCCGCCCATATGCCGGTGCTATTGGTAGAGATTTCATTCTAATGGATGATAATGCACTGCCTCGCTGAACTGTGGTTGTTGAGGACTATCTTGAGGATCACAGTTTGGAGCGAATGGAATGGCCAGCTCAATCTCCAGACCTGAATCCGATAAAACATCTTTGGGACTATCTTGGCAGACAAGTTGCTGCTTTAAGTCCTCCTCCAAGGTCGTTAGTTGAACTTGAACAAGGCTCACTCCGTGTCTGGTTTTCGCTTCCCATTTCGGTGTCCAACAACTTAATTGACAACATGGAAAGTTGATGCCGCATTCAAGTTAAGGGTGGCCAAATTCCTTATTAGAACCCATTTTTGTAATGTTTCTATGACATTTACCACACAAAACTGTGATGTACTTTTTTCTTAAAGAATGGACTTTTCCACCAAGAGTGCATTTTTTTTGTTGTAAATCATTTTTGCGTTTAACTTAAGTAAATTTCTATGTCGCATTCGATAAATAACTGTTTAGTGCACATTTCCTCCAAATTTCGTTGTTTCTACATTCATTCATTTGCAAATTAGACGCAAAAACCGGTTGTATCTTAGCTTTTGGAGGCCAGTTTAGTTTAGTAACCGTATAAGAATTCATTACAGTTGAGAAAATTGTTTAAATGAAAAAAAACACGATTAGAGAGCCCAGAAGGGATATGCTGAGCTACGTATTTACACTATATGAACAGAAGCTGGTCTCCTAGGACGACTTTGACACCTGGAAGAATGAATGTTGACAACACAACTCGGACAGAATGTCGTAAGATCATACTTCAACCTCTACACGGACTTATTAATCAATATAGCTAAAGGCATGGACAAAACAAAACCAGTATTCAGCAGCTAGAAAGAAAGGGTGTTCTTGTAGGATCTCAGTTCGAACAGCTTTTCCAAGATTCGAAATTTGAGGATCTGCGTGAGATGAATGTGATGAAAAAGAAGTAAGGAATGCATTTTGCTAAGTATTAGTTAATTTTATTGGGAATTCCAGCACTGCAAATTACAAAGTTTTCGTTAACGACACGCTGGTTCTGTATGATAAATTTGGTTTAAAGAACCGCTTTCTGAATTCTCCCTTGGATTTTTTCCCACCAGAACTGCGGTGAATCCAGTGATGAGTATGTGAATGTTTTCATCAGGATATGGCTCTAATGAAGCAACGATATCAGGAACAGAGGCCCTCTTCTATGCTTGCAGGCAAATGTTGGATACCCTCAAGTGAAATTCAGCCGAAATATAAGTAGATCATCATAAACTGGTCATTGACGAATTATTTTTTGCATGAAATGTTTTTGTGAATGTTTTGTATGCTTCTTTTTTTTAAATTTATTGATATGTTAGGCTTGTTAGGTTCTTTGCATGAAGAATTCAAGTAAAAATCTCAAATACATATTTAATAGAAATGCAAAGGAGTATTAAAATATTTAATTTTAATTGTATCAGACTTGCAATTTTTTTTAAAAATTCATTTACATTTATTGTTCCTGGTTATATTTATTTAAAAAATATAGATCCAATATATAGTTCAATAAAAGTATTAAGGCGTACAAGTAACATACATATTACAAAAATAATAATAACCGATTAGCTTTTTAAGGTCATATTCACGTTCAGAATATTGAATTAATTATTTTTATATTGGTATCATCAACTTCATATGCTTGTGTTGCACAGTGCAATTTTCCAGAAATCACGTTTTGGATATTTTCTTAAGAAACACTTCGTTTGAGAACACTTATTTGGCGTTGAAAAAACGCTTCATCAATCTTTCTTTATTTGTATTTTATGCTTTTTTTACAAAGAAAGAAAGAACTTTGTGAAAGTAACAGAACTAACTGTTTGACAAAAAGTTGTATTAAAAGATCGGGAACCGAGTTAGGAAGCAGCATTAATCTTTTGACGACTATTTTTGTTGTTCAGAAATGCTAATTGTTTCTCAATCTAAAGTCTGATTATTTTTATTCTTTCTGGTTGTAGGAAAAATGTATTATGGAGCAAAATTCAATGCAAATATAATCAATGTGTATGGTATAAATCTTTTAGAGAAAAATAAGTTAACACTTCAATGCACGATTTTTTAAATTTCAAAATAAAAAAAATTATTTTTCAGGGGAAGCTCACATATAACACCAGAAAAATACACAAAAAAATCAAAATAGAATTGTGATCTTATTAAATTGAATTGAATGAACATTTGAAATCACTATTCCTTTTTTATAAAACAATAAAAAAAGTATTTTGTAAGTATTTTAAATGTAATATAAAATGGTAAATACCTGTAGAAGCAATTGATTAAACCATCAAAGATGCAAGACTCCTTTTAAATGCTAAAAACTGCGTGAATATGTCAATAAGTGTTTCAGAAATTATGTATCGGGAATAACTGACTACCACAGACTTATCAATAGGACCTCTGCTGTCCATGGAAAATGTAACGAATGATTATTATACTTGTTTCTTACGATGTTTCTAATCTAATACAGCGTGTGCGAGTGG
Source organism: Araneus ventricosus (assembly GCA_013235015.1). Classification (NCBI taxonomy): domain Eukaryota; kingdom Metazoa; phylum Arthropoda; class Arachnida; order Araneae; family Araneidae; genus Araneus; species Araneus ventricosus. The sequence continues at coordinate 44,139 of BGPR01011830.1, forward strand.
ACAAAAAAATTATATTCATTATTAACATAAAAAAATAAATTTTCTATCAAATTTGATACAGTAAAATTTGTTGTATAATCAAGCAAAGAAATTGAAGTTCGTTTAATTTGAAAAAATATATGTTTATGAGAAAAATAAACAAAATTTACAATTATCTCGTAAGAGAATGAACGTTTAGACATATTTATAACAATTTTGATTTTAAATTAGAATGTATTTAGACACACACAGATAGGATAATTTTTATGAACAAATGATTTATGTAAATAATGAAACAGTCATTAGACGTACTTAGAATTATTCCTTACGATATAATAATGTATAAAAAATCTTTGATTGAGAAGTTGCCTAGTTTTTTGAAGAATCTACCACCATCAAAGAAGTGTTCTAAATTCTTTTGGAAATTCCGAATATATTTATACAAACTCCGAATATATTTAGCCCACCTTCAAATAGCGAAGTTGTAGAATATTAATTAGAGTTTTGAATTTTAACGAACATTAAAGGAAAATGATTATTGCATGGGGATTCAATAGGGTTCGAATAAGCTTTAATAGTGCCAAAATAAGACAATTTTTCTTAAGAACATATTGGCGGAAATGTCAATGCTCTAATGTATGATTTTTGGACCAAGGCGTAATAAGCGACACAGATCATTATTATTTCCCTCAAACTTTAGGAGTTAGTTTAGTTATATCAATGCCCCATTTTGAAACAAAATAAGATATATTTTGAGAAGATCTCTTCTTCTGGAACTCTCCGGTCTCGAAGACGAGTTCTTACCATCACGCCTCTGCTGTTCTGTAAGACGTCCATTCCTGTAGAGAAAAAAGGTCAAAATTATACAGTAATAGTGAAATACATACATGCATTTTATATACAGAATAATTAATCGACATGGATCAGCAGCGGTAAATTTATGTCGTGAAAAATTTCCTGATGATGCCCCAAAACGAATCGTTTACGAATTTACCCCAAAGGTTGCGTGAAGATGATGTCACAATTAACATTCATTATCTGACGATATACCAGACATCATACATATCTGCTACACAAACAGATGTTGCGAACGAAATTTAACTCAATCCTAGAGCTGATTAAAAGCTCTTTGTAAAAGTTGTTGGAACAATTTCACGTTTTCGCGACAGTCCTGAAATGTTTGAACGTGTTCGAAAATTCTTGATTTGTCATTGCGAGTTTTTATCTTTGTAGACATCAATTATGAACGTCTTTGGTAACATTGTTCACACACTGTATTATAAACTTGTTTTGTAACCATATAAGAACACGATTAGAGAACCCAGAAGGTAATGCAGTTTTGGCGAAGTGTGTTGTTATAATCTATGGATGGGCTCCGTGCCTTCCAGCATCTCGTGCTGGTGGGTGTTTCGTGGTGACTGTCATCAACTTTCAACCGTGTGCTATTTGCAGGTCGTTGAAACCTTTGTGTATAAGAATTTATTAACCTTTTATTCTTTTTGATGGTACGCGTAGAATGTCTGCCTTTCTTCGTTTTGATACACATTAGAGTTGGTAAAAAAATACGCCTTTTGTTCCAGAGTCGAAAATTTCTCCTCAATCGTAACCTTTTAAGCTGAATTTGAATTCAGCCATATATGCTTGGAATCTCAAATTATCATAATAATCCAACACGAAGATTGGTATGGTTACATAAATGTGCCCCATAAAGTTATTCTCCTGTTAGTCTAGTTATTGTGGTATTGGGATTTATTACTAATTATTGGCTGAAACAATTAAAAAGTAAATCTACGAACTGAATGAGAGCTTTGTAATATTTGCTCTCCTGACTTTCACGCCTCCAGATTAGTGTCGGTGAAGGATTCAGTTGAATAAATGTTTACAGCAAACCTCGCTATAAATATACCCTTTATTTTAGAACAGTGTTCTGTAAGATTCAATTTGTATAAACATCATACATATTCATAGCTATTCCATAAACAATTAATTCAATATTTTATTGGAACACGATAACAGCTTCGAGTCTGAAGATATTCACAACTAGTAATTTCTTAAAAGAAAGACTTTCCAGAATAATGGAAAATTATTGAAGTAAACAGTTCCATAATAGTTCATATCACAATATAGATAGTATACTGGAAAGGATACAGATATTATTAAATTTTGACGCTGCTATTGTGAAAAGATTTTAAATTCATTTAAAAAAACCTAAACTTGCTACCTTGTAGATTCTCAATCTAACTTTTTTACTTCATGTTTAATTGTGTATTTACTAGCAGTTATGTGAACAGTAGACCACGCGTTCGGGAAAAAAAATCTGCTCTCCACAGCAATTTTTAAAAGTTCAATCAATGTTGTCATTGCGTAGCCTGGATGTTAAGGGGGACTGAAGACATCCTTTCGCGCACTCGCGGTAAGAAGTCAGCAACACATCCCTAACAGCACAAGATATTTTACGATATCTCCATGATGTTGCTACGATATTCTGAATATCGCAAAGATATCATGTGAATATTGTAGAGCATCTTTTGCTAATAGAGATTTCTATAACATTATTTCTAACACTTGCTTTTCGTTTGCCGGTTAAACCTTAGAGTTAGACACAAATGTACTTGAACAAAGTTGTGGAAAATCTTGCTCTGGGGAGTTGAAGTGACCTTCAAATTTTAATAGCATGGACCATTTCGCTAGAATCTGAATATCACGTGAAAAGAAATTACTAGAATGCCACCATCTTGAAACCAAATAAAAAATAAAAATCCTTACACATACATAGTTTTTAATGACTTCAAGGAATATCCATGCCATATTTAAGGCAAATCGAACAACGCATTTAACTGTGCAATAAATAAATTTACAGACAAACAGATTAAATGCTAATGTATCGAGTTAAAACAGGATTTACCTTCACTCGTTCAATAATTTTTAAAAATCAAATACGTATTAAAATTAAATTT
>BGPR01011831.1:0-13991 GCA_013235015.1 Araneus ventricosus
TCACTTCGTTCAGTTACGTATTTAATGAAAACGCATTCGTGAACAATTTAATGAAATATGCTTGTACTAGGCAATTTAATGAAAACGCATTCGTACTAGAAAATTGAATGAAACATCCTTTGGACAACTTAATGAGAGCATCCTTTGTATAGACAATTTATTGAAACGGCATTGTAATGAACAGATTTAATGCGACAACGTGCTAGACAATTTAGTAAGAACAGCCTTTTATAATAGACAATTTAATAAAACCCAATTATTTGTAATATAGACCATGTTATTGTATAACATAAATTCTTTAAAATAGTAACGCATTATTTGCAAATAGACAATGATGTAATTCTTTTTTATAAAACCTTCTTTTAATGAAAACGCATTCTTACTAGACAATTTCAATGAAAACGCATTCGTACTAGAAAATTAGATAAAACATCTTGCCAGCCCCTTGACAACAATGGAAACATCTTTTGTACTAGACAACAATGAACATTCTTTGTAAGACAATTCATGAGAAGAACAAAGCCTGTACTAGACAGATTTAATAAAGGGCGTTCATTACTAGACAATTTAATGAAACAACATTTGTACTAGACAATTTAGTAAAACAGCCCTTTATAATAGACAATTTAATAAAACGGTATTTCAATAGACCATGTTATTGTATAACATAAATTCTTTAAAATAACGCATTGTTGCAAATAGACAGTGATAAAAACACCAATTCTTATAAAATTACTTCTTTTAATGAAAACGCATTCGTGCTAGAAGAATTGGATGAAACATCTTTTTGGCTAAGACAACCAATGAAACATTCTTTTGTACTAGACAGTTTACAATGAAACAGCATTTGTAATGAACAATTTAGTAGAAACAGCCTTTTTTGTACTAGACAGTTTAATAAAAGGGCGTTCGTGCTAGACAGTTAATGAGGGAAACAGCATTTGTACTAGACAATTTAAGTGAGCAAGCCTTTATAATGAACCAATTTAATAAAACGGTATTTGTAATAGACCATGTTATTGTATAACATATAAATTCTTTAAAATAACAACACATTATTTACAGAATAATAAATGATAAAACACCAATTCTTTTTATAAAACCTTTTAATGAAGAGCATTCTTACTATGAACAGAATTTTAATGAAAACGCATTCGTGAGATTGGATAGAGCATCTTTTATTGCCGGACAACAATGAAACTTAATCTTTTTGTACTAGACAACAATGAAACGATTCTTTATGGAGACAATTTAATAAGAACGAAAGCCTTTGTACTAAGACAATTTAATAAAAGGGCGTTCGTACTAGACAATTTAATGAAACAGCATTTGTACTAGACAATTTAATGGAAACAACCTTTATAATAGACAATTTAATAAAACAGTGTTGTAATAGACCATGTTATTGTATAACATAAGATTCTTTAAAATAACAACGCATTGTTGCAAAATAATAATGATAAAAGCCTGATTCTTTTTTATAAAACCTTCTTTTAAAGAAAACGCGTTCGTACTAGAAAGGTGGATGAAACATTGTCTGTGGTTTAACCAATGAAACATTCTTTGTACTAGACAATTTAATGAAGCGAGCATTTGTAATAGACAATTTAATGAAACAGCCTTTGTACTAGACAATTTAATAAAAGGACGTTCGTACTAGACAGACATGAAACAACATTTGTACTAGACAATTTAATGAAACAGCCTTTATAATAGACAATTTAATAAAACGGTATTTTGTAATAGACCATGTTATTGTATAACATAAATTCTTTAAAATAACAACGCATTATTTGCAAATAGACAATGATAAAACACCAATTCTTTTTTATAAAACCTTCTTTTTAATGAAAACATAATACTAGACAATTTAATGAAAACATTCGTACTAGAAAATTGAATGAAGAGTATCTTTTGTACTTGACAACAATGAAACATCTTTTGTACTAGACAGCAATGAAACGGCATTTAGCAATAGACAATTTAATAGAGCAATGAACAATTTAATAAAGGGCGTTCGTACTAGACAATTTAATGAAACAACATTTGTACTGAACAATTTAATGAAACAGCCTTTATATTAGACAATTTAATGAAACGGTATTTGTAAATGAACCATGTTATTGTATATACTCAATTCTTTAAATAACAACGCATTATTTACTGGAAATAGACAATGATAAAACACCAATTCTTTTTATAAAACCTTCTTTTAATGAAAACGCATTCATTGCTAGAAAAGTGGATAAAGAGCATCTTTTGTATGGAGCAACTTAATGAAACATTCTTTGTATATAGACAATTTAATGAGCAGCATTTGTAATGAACCAGTTTAATGAAACATGCTTTGTACCTGAACAATTTAATAAAAAGGGCGTTCGTACTAGACAAGTTTAATAGAGCAACATTTGTACTAAGACAATTTAATGAAACCTTTATAATAGACAAGAGATTTAATAAAACAGTATTTGCAATAGAACCATGTTGTTAATATAACTTATAAATTCTTTGAAATAACAACGCATTATTTACCAAATAGGCAATGATAAAACGCCAATCTTAATATAAATAAAGATCATTGTGAATATTGTGGGTAATGTGTGTGGGTATGTAATATTGGCTATGTTCCACATCTCCTCCCTAAACCAATGGACGGTTTTCAACCAAATTTTGCACACTTATCATTAAGACAAAGGGGAGAACACTTATGATCTTTTTCTAGGTCAAAAGTTAGTAAACAGTCAGTTAATTGAGAAAATAAGAACCGTTTTCACTTCGTAACTTCAGGAAAATTTGTCCGACAGAAATATTTTATACCATCTTAAAGTTCAAATTTTTTGCTTTTCAATGATACCAATTTTATTTCTCTGACATTTTCCCTTCGATTGTTATTAATTTTTAAAGTTCTAAATTGCAAGAAATGGAACGATTTTGAAATAACGAAGATTTATAGCTACTCCGAATTTGCTGGAAGCGGCAATTTAGACTTTTGAACTAATTCACCTTTTATTTCACAGAAAATTTTGCTTATTTTAAAGTATCCATATAATATAATAAATGCAGTGTGTCTGTCTGTTTGTTACGCATTCACGGCAAAACTACCAAACCGATTTGGATCAAAAATTGGCAAGAGTTGTAGCAGGAACCAGAACGGAGGTGGGTAGGTGACATCATATTTAAATTCATTATTTTGGCTACAGATACTGTTCAATAATTAACAGCGATTTGCGATGAAGATTATTACTTTATTTTTTCAATCCAACTGCCACGTAAGGAATGCGTAAACAAATGAAGTAATGCGTGATCCTTCAGAAAGCACAAAGCATAATGGAATAACTTATTTTTTAAAGTCATGCATCACGTGATCTTGCTGAAAAGAAATAATCTCTAGATAATAACTTGAAAAATAAGCATGGGACAATCTAATGGTAGATATAATATAGTTCCAAAGAGTTTTTAGATTAAAATTTAAAAACTAAAGAAGTGCAAAATTTTCAACTAAGAAATATCGTTCAATATTTACTTAAAATAAGAGAGCCAAGAATTTAGTGGAAAGGTTGCCAAGAAATTATTCTTTATCGCTCTTTTCATCGTCCTCCAAAATGTTTTGGCAGTTAAATTTGTAACCAAACGATTTAGCTAATTACAATGGTTTCCGTTTCCGGGTACAATGCTTTAAGAGCTGTTTCTAACCGATTTAAATGAAAGATTACACAAACCCCAAAGAACACGGAATTCAATGTTTTGTTTACTAAAGAAAGAACTAATTCGAGCTTGGCGCTTGACCACAGTTGCCAAATAGATTTGGCATTGCTTAAATCGGAAGGTTTTCCGGAAAACGGTCTATGAATCCAAAATAAACAAATCGATCGTCCATTGACGTACTATGATAGTTGTCAAGAGTTTTAAGAATAGGAAGGTATATTTTTGTCTTATGTATTCTTTTTAGTAAGAAACAGATGACATATAGCATGAGTGGATGATATATTCAAAAGAGCAGATGATACCATTGAGTATAATGATGTAATTTACAATAACGGAGACTTTAAATTAGTCAATTATGTATTATCAACCGCGTCCAGAACTTTTGATTTCCCTTTCTATGTATAGCAGAGAGCAATTTATTCGTGAATTTAAAATAATTCAAATTCTTCGGGCGCGCACGAAGTCGCGGTAACAACTAGTTCTTTTTATAAAACCAACGAATCTCCACATCGATTCAAATAATGTTAAAATTCGAGAGGGAAAAAATTCCGCGTTTGAGTTTCTATCGTACAGAAGCCTAAAATTCTAGGTAGAATTATTAAAAAGGAGAAGAGGGGTGGAAACATGCTTTGATTCTATGGTGACGAACTAATACCAGACTTGTTTCTAATTTACAACAAAGGGAATTCATGTGACTGATCATCATATGACAAGCATCAACTGCTCCTGTCCTCCTGACAACCACCGCACTTTACCTTACATACTTTCCTCCGGCAAGATGCGCAATGAATTTAAAACTAAATTGGATTCCGAATCCAGATGTTTTCACAACAGCATGTATTATGTCGACGGTTATTTGTTATCATTTGTTTTTTTTAACTATGATTTCGATTCCTTCTTCGATCTCATAAGTTGGCCTTGTTATACAAAATGGCTGTTATATTGCCCGCCTTTGTCGCTGCTATCTTTTTCTTGAAGTTAAGTCAAGCATTGTTTTGCTTGTTTCGTTTTGTTGATACGTGGGTAGTTGTGTCTTGTTATATACCAAAAATGGCTGTTACTGTACCTTTGTCGCTGTTATCTTTTGTTGAAGTTGAAAGTCAAACATTTTTTTGCTTGTTTGATTTTAATTTGATAAAGTAGAGTTAGTTGTACTTGTTATACACCAAAATGGCTGTTACTGTTACCTTTGTCGCTGCTATCTTTTGTTGAAGTTAAGAATCAAGCATTGTTTACTTGTTTAGTTTTATTGATACGTAGGGATTAGTTACGCTTGTTATACCAAATGGCTGTTACCTTTGTCGCTGCTATCACTTTTGTTGAAGTTAAAGTCAAACATTGTTTTTACTTGTTTAGTTTATTGATACGTAGAGTTAGTTGTGCTTGTTATACCAAATAGTATTACACCTTTGTCGCTTTATCTTTGTTGAAGTTAAAAGTCAAGCATTGTTTTACTTGTTTAGTTTTATTGATACGTGGAGTTAGTTGTGCTGCTTGTTTATACCAAAAATGGCTGTTACTGTTACCTTTGTAAGCTGTTATCTTTTGTTGAAGTTGAAGTCAAACATTGTTTTGCTTGTTTAGTTTGTTGATAAGTAGGAGTTAGTTGTTAGCGTTATGCAAAAATGGCTGTTACTGCTTTTCTGCTTGTCGTTGTTATCTTTTATTTAAAGTTAAAGTCAAGCATTGTTTTTACTTGTTTAGTTGATGATACAATAGAGGTTAGTTGCGCTTGTTATACCAAAATGGCTGTTACCCAACTGTCGCTGCTGTACATTTGGAAGTTAAAAGTCAAGCATTATTTTTTACTAATTTAGTTTTATTGATACGTAGAGTTAGTTGCGCTTGTTATACCAAAATGGCTGTTACCTTTGTGTCACTATCTTTTTGTTGATTAAGTCAAGCATTGTTTTACTTGTTTAGTTTTATTGATACGTAGGAGGTTAGTTGTGCTTGTTATGCAAAATGGCTGTTACCTTTGTCGCTGCTATCTTTTGTTGAAGTTAAGAATCCAACATTGTTTTACTTGTTGTTTAGTTTTATTGATACGGTAGAGGTTAGTTATTGCTTGTTATACCAAAAATGGCTGTTACCTTTATTAACCTTTATCTTTTGTTGAAGTTAAGTCAAACATTGTTTTTTACTTGTAGTTTATTGATACGCGCTCAAATGCCGCTGTAGGTTTAATATAATTCAAGAATTTTGATAAAATATTATATAATAATATGTATATTACAAATAATTTTAAATAATTTAATATTTTTTTGCTAAAAATTTCTAAAATTATTCATAAAAAATTTCAATATTACAAAGTAAAACAGTAGTTTTCTATGAAAAAATCAAATAAAATAACTGGGACGAAATCGGAAAAAGTCATTTCCTTGTTATTTTAATAAGAGAGAGAGAAAAAAAAACAGTGTTTCATTCTAGAAACAAGACTTTGGACTTATTTCTAATCAAGTACAAGGAAAAAATTTTCATCTATAAAACAATGATATAAAATTTCCTAGTCCTAATAATGTTTCTATATTGAGACAATGTTATTACCTCGCATGTGGCTCAAATTACTCGTCAACTATATATATGAATAATACCAATATTGGCTTTCAAATTTTTTATAATGAACGAAGAAGTGGAGAACAAAATCTTTCCAGCTCTATAAATTTAAGACTAGCTAGCGAACCTATCTGTTCTACTTCTTCAATCTTTTTTCTTCTCTCTTTTGAAGCCTTCTTCAATTCTAATATCGCAGCTGAAACGTTCTCTCCACTCCCCTCTTCCACAACATTACAGTTACAGTTAATTCATCTCCACGATAAATCAAACATTATTTTTAACCCTCTCTCTTCACGTGTGCAGGGGTGAAGGAAGGAGATCCGCAGTTAATAGAGGCAACGATCGTCCAGATCAGTTGCTAAAACAAACGGAAGGCGCTGGCATTTTCGTATCGATCATTATCACTCAACTAGAGATCTTGGCGACCGACCGTTGCCGCCGACTGAGCCACATTTGGCGAGAGATATCGCGCATTGTTGTAGACTTCCTTCGAATGGCCAGAACAAAACAGAAAGGGTCCTAAACTTTTTTGCTTTCTCGTATGCAGAAGTATACAAGAAAATATTGTAATCAAAAGAATTCAGACTCGAGATTTGACGAATCTCCACGTTACAGACCTCCCCGAGTCGAAAAACGCAATTTTGGAATAATGCTGTCTGTGTGTCTGTGGGCACGATAACTCGAATACTTTTATTAGAGATAGGGGATGAAATTTGGTATGTGGTCTTTAAACATAATTTGTATGTTTCTGTCAAATTTTGGACTTAAAATCCGTCAGCAGAGTCTGTCTGTCTGTATGTTCGGGGTCAATACGAACGCTATAACTCAAGCTTGAAAGCCAGGATAAGAGTACACTTACACAGTTTATCGTCATGAATGTAGTCCGTATAAAATTTTCGGCCAAATCCGTCAAAGGGTTGACTGTCTGTCGGTCTGTATAATTTCATACTTGTTAAGCATTCGTTTCCAAAACTCCCATGCGCATGCGGCGTACTGGCAAGCGGAAGGATTACACTCACTTTGTCCTTGACACGGAGTTTGTAGTAGATTCGGTTTGTCTCCTATTTTGTTTTCAACTCGCTCGTGCCCTCTAGCCTCAGGCTTGCTAGGTGAAAAGCTTAAATATTGCTAAGGATTTTAATACATAGGCATCTCTTTGCATATGATTCTTCTTTCAAATATTTGCAATCTGTCACAATAAGAAAAATTTGATATTCGTCGCATTCTAGGTTACAGTAGGTTCGATTTTTTTTTATCCACACCAGGGGAGGGAAGTGACAAATTTTGGGCAGTATACGAGAAAGCAGGGAGCCCTCGTTTTCAAGCTACTGAGCAGTAGTGGCGACAGGGGGGGGTGATACAAGCGGCCCTCCCCACACAAAAATAACGTATTTTTAAAGAGATTCTGTCTGTGTTCTAATCATTGAACAAATCTAATTTTTTAGAACTCAGAGAACATGCCCATTTTTACCTACAAATATGAATTAGAGAGGCACGACGATGGAGGGTGGGGGAAGCTTGTAGAATGGGGGGGTCCTTTATCTTCCGATATCTGGTTGAAAAAATCTAAGAGTACAGTGACACGAAGCAATTATATTGTATCTGAAGAAATATGGATTAATTGTATTATGGTGAGAATTTATAAAATACGGATATATTTAAAATTATTAAATGGGTGTCTTATTCAAGCTACAATAATAGGATATTCAACAAATTTACATCAAAAAATATATTTGCGTGTTTTAAAATTCTCATGCCTAATAAACTTTTTTCAAGCTCCTCTTTAACACTGGCGGTGCCCAGGCAGCCACCCCCCACCACTTTGAAAAATTTAAATTTTTATTTCATTTAGCTACCAAAACTACTATTATTAAGAAAACAATGGTGTCCGGGAAAGTTAACTAATTTTAAAAATTTTGTTTACCTACTTCCCTATGGGATATTTTAGGTGTCTATTAATTTTACGCCCTCCCTACTTTTGTCCCCAATCATACCACTTTAATCAGACATTTTTTTTTTTAAATTTGGGTTGTTGTGTACAAAGTTTTCTGTACAGAAACCAAGATATAAGGTGGTAGTGATTATATAATCTTTTCGCTTGCATTTTCAGTCAAGTCCAAACACCACCTACTTTGTCCCTCTTAAGCATCTATATGACCAAATTCATCAATTTTTAAATAGCATGGTAGGCTATTTTGCAGCCATTGATTAGAGCTACTATCGGTTAAAATTTCAGAAAATAACAATAATAATAAACTTTGACTAAATAATGTGGAGTTATTAATTAATAATTTTAGTTAATTTAAATTAATAATTTTAATGATTTAAAATCATAATTTTATTTGTTTCGCAATTGGCTAGCTTTCATTTAGAATTTCTAAATGAGCAGTTAATTACTTTTAACATAATAAATAGATCTCTACCTGTTCCGCGATTTTTAAAGAGTCCGTAACTGAAAGTTTAATTTAATTTTTAAATTTCGAATTTAAAAATTATAATTTTTTAAATACGCATTTATTATTAATAAACCAAAATCAGATTTTTTTATTTCGATTATTTTCACCTTTTAGTCTTTAATTTATAATTCACAATTAGAAAAATTATTGAATTTTGTAATCCTTTTTTTTTTGAAATTCATTACTAGGCGGAGCCAGCTGAATAAACAAGATTTAAATAAATAAATTGGTTAGCTGGTAACTAGAAAGTTTCAATATTATTAAGATAGTGTATTGTCATTGAGAACACACTCGTGTACAAGAACTGAAAAAATCTAGCATACTCAGTAAGTGAGTGAAAAATGATCAGAAGGTCAATCTTTAAAAAACATGAAACAAGTGAAATAAAAAGTGTGTAATAAAAAGATGAAAAAATTTGATCATGACTAAAAGACAATGCTAATAAAAATAGAAAAACATTAAATTATTATTAAATATTTCTTCACACATTATTAGGTTATATTTTGATTCAGTTTTTTTCAAACCGGAGTTCAAAATACTGTAAAACCTCAGGAATCCGATTAAGGTGCTACTGTATTCATTCTTAAATACCAATTCGAAGGAAGGTTTTCTTTGAAGTTAGGAATAAACGTGAACTTTGTTTCTTATTCGTAATTGTTATTTTTCCTTCAATTTTTTTAATGAATTTATTTCAGAAAGTTAAGGAAAGATTGTCGGATTATCAAAATTTCGGATTACTGGGGTTCGAATTCAGGATCCACTGCATTGAAGTGAAATCGTTTTTCCTTTGATTGGACACTACTATAAAGATATCTTAAAATAAAATTTTGCTGCAAACTTGTCAACACACACACACACACACACACACACACACACACACACACACACACACACACACACACACACACACACACACACACACACACACACACACACACACACACACACACACACACACACACACACACACACACAAACACAAACTGAAACACAAACACAAACACAAACACAAACAAACACAAAACACAAACACACACACACACACACCCTCAAATCTGGATTGTCGCAGAACTCATTTTACGAAAGAACAAGACTTTCCTGGGTTGTTTGGAAACCTAAATCGTCGTTCCATCACCGAAACGAGAGAAATTCTTGCAGATTATAATAATAAAGAAGGATCGAATGAAGATCAAATAAAAGTAACAGCATGTAGTTCCATCGACTATGAATTTTAACTAGACATTTTGAGATTGATGTCAGTATGCGGACACCAGGTCCAGAAGGGGTTGAAAAAACAGCATTCGCTTACTAAATCCTCTTATTCTCTAGATGAAGAGGATTTCAACGAAAGATACCCAAATTTCTATTGATATAGAAATAGATTATTTTATGGAATTTAGAAAACAATAGCCAGTAAAAGCGTTCAAATGCCAGTCTAATGGTAACATGCCAACATCAAATATTTACTTTGCTCCTAAGTGCATACGTGTCAAGTTTGCAAAATTTAGAAGTTGGGTGAAACCTCGAATTAAACGCGCGCTGTCGGATCAGGCCTGTGACGGATCAACCGAATAGACGGATAACGAAATCACATTATACATATGTACAATCACGTGATTTCAATGTTGGTTTGAGGATAGAAAATGAAAATGAAAATCCTTTAACTCTGAGCCCTAAATCCGCCTGAAACCGCCTATTCGGCAGAGACCGGACTCAGCAGGTTTCGAGCGACTTGAGTGAATTTTACCGGGAAAAAGTAGTTCATTTTTTTTGTTGACGAGATTGATCGCTCAGCAGGGTGTCGATCATCTGGAATCCCGTAAAGAAAGGGAGGATTCATCGTTTTCGTAGACAGAAATTTATCCTATTTTCAGATTACTGAATTCTCGCTCTAGCCGGGTTCCAGAGGTTAAGTGAACGATACATAAATGTTATATTTAACTTTACAAAACGATCAGTATAACAATATGGTAATATAGCAACAGTAATGTATTGTAATACTATAAACACATAAATGTTATACTTAACTTTACAAAACGATCAGTAAAAACTTAATATATAAGTAAATTCAAGCAAATGTATTATAATACTACAAAAATAAATGTTATACTTAACTTTTACGAACCATCATATAAAACTTAATATAAAGTAGTAATAAGCAAAGTATATGAATACTTATAGAAACCTACGTTGCTTTTTTTTTATGACGGATAGGAAAAGTGACGGTTAATCGGGTTTAACACTTATTAGTTTCCAAAACGTATTGGCAGCGGTCAAGACAGAATTTGGCTGTCACCCTCTCAGCAGCCATTTTGTTTGGAGCAAACATTTGACACTTAGACGTAATGTTGAAAAGACTGACCATCGAACCCTTCCGAGCGGTAGGCAGGTGACTCGTTTCAGATTCAATGAAATCTATTCCCTTCTTTACCCTGAGCTTGGGTTTCTCATAGGAAGAAGGGATAGGGGAGAAGGTAAGAGTAAAACCGAGGACTCTGATTCTGGAGCTGTTAGTTCTCACTTTCTGATTGCCGTTGAATGGACTCTAGTGAAATTCTGGAGCTGTATGGTTCTGACTTACAGATTCAGGTGGAGCTGGTATGTTCTCTTTCCAGTTGACAGATTCTGGAGCTGTTAGTTCTCTTTCCAGTTGACGATTCTGGAGCTGGTTGGTTCTCTTTCCAGTTGGCAATTCTGGAGCTTCCAGTGAGTTCTCCTTTCCAGTTGACAGATTCTGGAGCTGTTAGTTCTCCTTTCTAGTTGACAGATTCTGGAGCTGTTAGTTCTCCTTTCCAGTTGACAGATTCTGGAGCTGTTAGTTCTCCTTTCTACTTGACAGATTCTGAATTATACTTCCCTAGTCAAGAAGTAAGATTAGTCATAGTGGCAGTGTCGTTTGAATTCGCTGAGTCTGTGAAGGTTTATTTGTTTTAAGGGACCCGACTAGGTTCGGAGAAAAAAATTAAAAAAAGCACGCACAAAAAAGATTTACAGAGCTAAATATCAAAAATAGGCTTAAATAGTCACAATTAGAAATAAAAATTGATATATTATCAGTAGTTTTTGAAAAATTATTTATTTTCAAGAATTTTAATAAAAATTTCAATTTCAAGGAAAACAGCATAATTGAAAATATATAAGACTTATTTAATTTCAATTTCGCACGCGTGCTTCTCAAACTATATAGAATGTAATAGACGCGAGATAAAATTAATTTTAATAAATACATATTTTATGAATACTCAAAGTGGGCGTCATTGATTTTTTTCCAAAATTACCCTATGTATCGAACTGAAAGTGATTGAAAAACATGACTAAATAAAGCTAGCATAAAATCTGCGGTCTATTACACCCTCAAAGGTTTTTGACACATGTGTATTAAATATAAATGAATTTTAATGTATTTTTCTGGAGATAACAAGTTTTTCGTGGACCAATTTTAGTGAAATTTTCATTTTTCAGAAAAGGCAGAATCAAATATTCAAGGAATAAGAATAGAAACAAAGAGTGTTTTAGATTATTATTGCTAATACAGTCGACGCTCGTTATAACGACCACACATTATAAAAACCATTCCATTATGCCGACCCGTGATAAAATCCCCAACTGTGTTTCCCTATGCACTCTATGTTATTTTACTCCCGGTATAACGACCGTCCAGTGTCGTCTAATCTCAATACAACGTTCGAATTCAGCGGACACTCTTCCCGGTATTTTTCCAAAAAGAACATGTTTGTAAACGTAAATGACCGTGATTATTGTATTCCCAAGCTTCGTAGATCTAGAGTCTTCAGTGTTACAGTTCAACTTTGACAGGGAGGGGGGGGGGGGCAGGACCACCCACCACATCGCGGAAAATAGAATAACCTAGAATAAAAAATGTTTCAAGTGCTATTGAGACTTTAAAATATTTTTTTGAAAGGCAAGAAAATACAGAACATTATTTATCATCTTTAACTGAAATGGAAAATTATGTTTTGCAAAAATCACATATCAGAAAAGACAAATAACCATTTCTGATTTTTCTTTATAAAATAAATGTTCTGAAAGTATATAACACTCTTTATTTTCTACTTTAAAATCTGTTTTAGAAACATATTTTTAATTGATAAATTTTTATTTTTAATTGCAGTGATAAAAAATAATTTCAGTATTTTCTTGGAATCTCTTTAAAAATCGCCTATTTTTACGGAACTGCTGAGCGTGCATGTGTACATTTTTAATTATATCCACTATAGCGACCATTCGTTATAAAGACCTTTTGCTGTGGGACGCAGAGGGTCGTTATAACGAGCGCTGACTGTAATATTTTTAAATTGTCATATAAAGTAAAAATGTCTGCTACTTTTCCACTGAAAATCGAGTTTTCCTAATTTCCCATAGAGGTAACATGTGTATCTATTAGTGGGTAAAACCTGGTGGTTTGTCTTTTTTATATAAAAAAAATCATTGACAAAAAAGTAATGAAACTATGACTTTTGCGGAATGATATATCGTACTCCATTAAACAGTGAATATTTTGATACAATTTGACAAGATCTGTATCGAATAGTTTAATTTCAACAGGCCTTCGAGTATTAGCTACCCTGTTTTATCCCACTTTGCCCTACTTAGATTCCAAAACAACAAATCTAATCGAAATTAAACATCCCCTTCCCAATGTGGAGAGGAGAGTTAACATCGCCACTAATTATAAAGGGAAATCGACAAAAAAGTGAGCGAATCTTTCTATTGCCGTAGAACGCAAATGCTTAACCATTAGCTCAACAGATGTTGGAAAAAACTGATGATGCTTTTTCACC
The DNA here is from genome assembly GCA_013235015.1 of Araneus ventricosus. Classification (NCBI taxonomy): domain Eukaryota; kingdom Metazoa; phylum Arthropoda; class Arachnida; order Araneae; family Araneidae; genus Araneus; species Araneus ventricosus. The sequence goes on from BGPR01011831.1 coordinate 13,520, forward strand.
TCTCTCTGCATCTACCGACGAATCGATTAGGGATTTACTTTTCCAATTAAAAAGCAAGATTTAAAAAGTTGCCTCCGAAAATACTGAGAAATCCAAGCAAACGCAACTTGTATCTTAAAAAAATAATATTAAGAAATCTTCGATTAAAGTACTCTTTTTTTAAAATTAATGTTCAAATTCACTGCGCCAGAAATAATGAATTAGGGTTTGTTTTAATGCGTATTTCGTCTTTCAAAAATGAAAATCATTCAGAACGGCCAACTCATTTAAACGGTCGATTTTGCTTGGAACGGAGAATGGCCGCTGTAGAGATACATTTCACTCTATTTCATTTAGTTGTCAATACAATAAAAAAACTTAAGAAAACTTTGATTAAAGTACTTTTTTCTTTAGGTCAGTGTTAAAATTCATTGTTCCAGAAATAATGAATTAGGTTGTTTTAATGCGTATTTCGTCTTTCAAAAATGAAAAC
>BGPR01011832.1:0-20978 GCA_013235015.1 Araneus ventricosus
TTTTTTTTATTCTGGTGTTATGTTCTTCATTCCTTTCTGTGTCATGTAAATAAATTGTATGATATTCTTCGCAGCAATTCTGGTCATTGTAGAGCCACATTGCATGCCTTACAAATTATAGTGGTTCTTGATTGCATATACTTTTCAGCTCGCACAGAGACGGATTAAGCTTTATGGGGGCCCCAGACGCTGAAGTTCTTGGGGGCCCTTTAAAAGTATGACGCATATGTACTTGAAAATTTCAACTTGTCAGTTATGATGATTTAAAATAAGATAATCACAGCAACTACAGTAGAGTCTCCTTACAACGAAGTCTCCCTACAGCGAATTTCTCCCTATAGCGAAATTTTTAATCGGAAAGTTAAATAACATTCAAAATATTCTCCATATAACGAAGTGGTTGTCTCCCTATAACGAATTTTTTCATATATTTATCTCCTCGATTTTTCTCATTTTTGAAGAAAGTTGCTAATTTCTGTGCACACAAATCGCTCACAGGTGCCTGTTTCTGGAACCACTCGCATTGTTCATTCCAGCGGTAACACATAACAATAGAATGCTAAGTGAAGGGCAATGCAGTTGTGGGGACCTGGGTTTCTACAGAGGGAACAACATTTCTGCGGGTCAAGATTCCAAGAATAGGGGTGGGGTGGAAACAGCAAATGGATGTGACAATACGCATTTTAAGTTTATCCGTACTAGTACATATTATTCTCTAAATTGGTGAATTGTCCTCACTTTTGAGCATTTGGTTTATACAATAAAAATTAGTATAATTTTAACAAATTTATAATAAATATTACTTTATTTTTAATTGAAAGTCATAATTGAATATTTTTGAACTTATATCACATACTAAAAGGTTTGTAACATTTACTTAAATAATTGCAAAAATCTCTAATCTCCGTATAACGAAGTTTTCTCTATAACGAATTTTTCAACTGGAACCAAGCGATTTCGTTATAGGGAGATTCCACTGTATATTTTTGTTCAGAAACCCGACTTTTCTCAAGAATGACAATGCATTTTTCTCTTCCGATCCTTCTACCTCTTTCCCTGAAAACAAGCTTTCTACTTTCTCAACAAAATTCACTGATGCATCTAAATCAACCTCAATGTTATCTTCCAAATTTCTATTTTCTAATTCTTTACACTCTGAATCGCTATCATCAAATTTTTCTTCATCTCAATCCTTTATCATATTCTCAATCTCCATTTCCGTGTGATATTTCCGAGGCATTCTAAAAAAATCTCAACAAACAAACACGAGGAAAGAAAATTATCTCTATGGAGAGCGGAAATTGATCGAATGAAGTATAATTCGTTTCAATATCCCGATACTAGCACTTTTGGCCGATTTTACACCGAAAAGGGGTGTCAGACAATGAGTAAGATGAGCGCATTTCCGGAGGTATTTGTTAGATGGATCAAAGTAAAATGTAAACATCTCCCCCTCCATTTTTCACTTTCCCCCTTTTTTGTTGAAAATAAGTCCGTCTGGCGCATGCGCAAAAGCGCGGAGGGTTTAGGAATCCGAAAACATACAATATCTCTTTTGGAGTATTATAATAGTTACACTTCATAAAATTTATCAAAATTAATTAACCCTCTGAGTGGTTCGGTCTCCCTTGTAAAGCGATTCGAAAAGCGATTGTTCGAAGACCCCTTATCTGTTTTAAAAGTGCGCCCTCCTCCGAACAGAACATGTTCCAAAAGCGCAGCGGATTCAGTCTCTTCCCCCCTCTGATCCATGGGTAATCAGCAACCCCTCGAAGGGACTAACCACAAGAATCCGTTCTATTCAGCTAGGATCCTATTCAAACTAGTCCTTAGGCTACTTGCACACACACCGATTTTTGCAGACCGGTTTAAAAATAGTCTACTTTTGCAGACGATGCGTTCCTTGCACACACGCCGATTCGTGTCGACCGGTTTTGAAAATGCTCGGTTTTTTGCAGACGATGCATTCCTTGCACACACGCCGATTCGTGTCGGTCGGTTTCATATCGGATGTACATCAGGTCATTCTCGAATGCAGTTTTTTTCTGAAGTTAAAATGAATCCAGAACGTATTGCTGCTATGTGGTTGCTTTACCGACGTCTCAGGCGTCGTAGGATTAAGCGTAATTACTGGGTTCATCCAATCAACCAGAAAAGGGAGCAAATAGGAATATTTCATACACTTTTGAAAGAACTTCAAAAGGATGAGAACAAGTTCTTCAATTTTTTTCGCATGACAATACCATCATTCAACGAACTGCATCAACGGCTTAAAACCAAAATTCTTCGCAAGAATTCGAAAATGAGAAATAGTATTACATCAGAAGAGAGACTTGCTCTTACGTTAAGGTAAGTAAAAATTAGCACTTCTATTGATGTATTTACTTTTGTTTAATTAACCTTTCTTAAATTAACTGTGATATGAATGAATACTGCACAAAATATATAACTGTATACACATGTTTATTTATGGTTTATCTATTTAATTACTATTACTGAAACAAATTTTCCTGATAATACAATATTTCTGGTAAATTTAAATTTAATAATCACAACTATTCCATAGATTTATAAAATATTAACAAAATCTTTATATCATGATAATTAGAAATGACTTTCCAAATATGAATCAATGACTAAAAATTTTCTGAAGATGCAATAATTTTAGGAATACAATGAAAAACTTAAATAATTACTTAATGATATTAAACATGGTGTTTTACAGTTCAAAAATTAATTATATCAATAATTAAGTATAATTTACACTGAACAAATATTAAAATCAATCGTATTCTGGGAAGATTCAGATTGAACTGGTGAAGCAACGTCCGCTGGTTGATTATCTACTGAATTAGTTGAAAATATTTGTCCAAAATTTGGAAGATACTGTTGAGCCGTTATAGGCTCTGATTCACACAGGTTCCGATTGTTCTGTAAATTGAAGAATTGAGGATTTTGCGGAAATGATGGTTGAAAATTTGATAATGGAGGATTGAAAGAGGGTTGTAAATTGCGAATTGATGAACTCTGCTGTTGGTACGGAACTGCAAAATGTTGTGGATGGTAAGGAACTGCAGGAGTCTGAATTCTTTTTCTTTTTTCCTTCATGTTTGCAATTGTTTGTAAAACGGCCATCTGAAATTCTAGTATTTCGCCGTCATCGAATTTGTTCAAATGAGGCACCACCCCTTGAAAAAATGCCATATGGGGATTTTGAGTTTCAGGTTGCTCCAGTGCCTTCAGCATTTTCAATTCTATTTCATCCGGTTTTCGCCTTTTTCTGTTCGCGCATCTCTCAGTTTTTTTCTCTTCAGTCGTTACATTATTCAGTTGAAGGAACTCATTGTCGGAGAGTACCTCTTCCCTGTTAGCAGCACATTCTAAGCTGTCGTCTGTTTCTCTTAAATTATAAATGTGAGCCAAAAAGTGCAATTGATCATTGTAAATATATTTTTTTAAAGATACGGAACCGGAACCGCTTTTTTTGCACTCTTTCAATTTCTTCTGGTATCTTGAAAATGAATCGCGGAGATTGCCCCATCTTTTGATTACAGCTTTACCTAAAAGAACAATAGATGCATTACTTCAAACAGAAACAAATTACCATATATTTTTTATACTGTTAATGTAGTTAATTTCTCACAAAAAATAAATCTATTTTTTTAAAAAATTATCTTGAATATAAAAAATTAACACATAATACTGCATTGTAATATTATGTTAATATCTATTTATTTTCAGGTATCTAGGCAGCGGGTGTACTTTCACAGATCTGCATTATGCATTCCGAATTGGCATCTCCACCGTAAGAAAGATTATTAAAGATGTATGCATAGCCATTTGGACAATTATGCGAGAGGAATGTATACCTGAACTTTCTAAAGAAAAATTTGAGTCCATTGCATCTGATTTTGAAAAAAATGCCAATTTCCCACACTGCCTAGGTGCTGTTGATGGGAAACATGTTCGAATAATTTGTCCAATGAACAGTGGATCAATGTTTTTTAATTACAAGGACTATTATTCCGTAGTATTAATGGCAGTTGCTGATGCGAAATACCGCTTTGTGTATGTGAATGTTGGGAGCTTTGGGAGAGATTGTGATTCAACAATTTTTAAGCAATCTACTCTTTGGAATGCAATAATTACAAACTCGCTGCAACTACCAGAAGAAAAATGTCTTCCTGGTTCAGAAAGTCCTAAAATTCCATATTTCTTTGTTGGAGATGAAGCTTTTGGGCTGCATAAACATTTGCTGAGGCCATATAGTGGGACTCACCTAACTTTGGACAAAAGAATATTTAACTATCGGTTGTGCAGAGCTCGACGCTATGTTGAATGTGCTTTTGGTATTCTGAGCAACAAGTGGAGAATTTTTCATCGACCTATCAACGTTGATGTTGATTTTGCAGTTGACATAATTAAAGCTTGCATTGTTCTGCACAACTTTGTCCGTGACCGGGACGGGTTTTCTCATGAGGATACTACGACAATAATGGGATTCGAAGACTTACCAGGAGAAAGCACGGCACGAGGTGGCCTTCAAGCGAATACGGTCAGAAATATATTAAGTAAATATTTTTTAACAAATGTTGGAGCCGTTCCCTGGCAAATGACCAAAATATAACCAATGAAAAATAATATTCACTTTTGCAAAGTACAGTTGTTTGTATTTAAACATGTATAACAGAAGGCGTAAAAATTAAAAAAATGCTAAAACTCACCAAATAAATTTTTTTCATTATTTTCCATTGTTTCAAAATCTCTTTTCAATTCACAGCAGATGTCCCTCCATGCATTTTGAGTTGCAATTCTGTCTTTGAAGATTTCTAATGTTTTGTCCCATAGGACTGGTCTTGCTTGAACCAATGAAATAAGAAATTCATTATCAATTTCTTCTGCCATACTTGAAAAAAAAAATAACACAATAATTAGCCAACATATCACAAACTAAAATCAAAAAAATTTTAAAAAAGCACTATTTTTTTACGTATTTAAATAAATTTTTGAAATATTAATTTTACTTAACTTACTATGTATCTTTATGATTAGCATATTTAATCGATAATAATAATTACATATGAATTTATCATAATGAAAATGTTATGAATTGACAAAAGTATATTATAACTTAAGCAATATCGATTTAATTTAATGCGAAATACTGAACTAATATGAAGTGCAACTGAAAAATATGTAATATTAATTTTTCAAACCAACATAATCTATGCTTGTTTTCATTTCAAAAAAGAAAACAAGAATAGTTTAACAGATGTTTTATTTTTATTTTACTGTTAAAGATGAGTTAAAAATACCTTTCTCATGCCTTACCTTACAATAGCTTACTAAAAATGTCGCCGAAATATCGGAGATAAATTTGAATGGAACAGGATTTTTTTAATTAAAACGTGTGAATTATGAATTACAAACCGACCAATTTGACAATAATATAATTTTAACTTTTATGCATTTATTCAAATGTAAAATGCGCTTTAATAACTGATAAAAATCATACATAATTTCTTAGTAGTAAATTAATTTTTAAGTTTATGAAATTCACAATGTAGTAAAAATTATAATTCTTGGACTCGATAACTTATTTATTGTTGATTTTAATACCATTACAATAATATTTTAAATAAAACTTACCTTATTGTTTGTAAAAACTTTCCAAAATCAGCCAGTATGTTAGATAATAGTCACAAGGACAGAAGTGGATTTCTTTCCCTAAAATGGAAGCTGCTGGGATGAAAGTGAAATGGTTTCTTCTGGTTCGAACTCCACAAAGCTTTGAACAGCTCCCTACTCACACGAGCTTTATAAGCGCCACCGGTCCCTATTTTCCAACGGTGATTAAGACTCAAGTCATTAAAAACTTTCATCCTTTAATGAGATTTCCCATATTCAGGGATGTACCTTGATGGCCAAATACGGTAGAGGACCAAGGTGATAAGGGCTCTCAAATGACCCTTAAAAGGCCTTTAACAAAAGTGTGAAGTGGACATGAAACGTATAAGGAGTCTGGAAATGGAAATGTTTTGCTTACTGAACTAATCTATTAGTACTAATGACAGCTAAATTATTTGAGAACCGAAACTCTTCATTCAGTATAATCACTGAAATGACACCTTCGTGATAAAAGTTTTTTGGTAAAGAAGTGGTTTCTGGCCTGAAATTGATTAACCCTCCATTAGTCGCCTGGGATGCAGGTGTCCCTCACTGATTTAAAAGCGCGCCACTTTAAATTCCATTTATTATTCAGAGGGGAAACTTCCAGTACCTGTACTTGACATACCCAGGAGCAATTTCGCACTATCATTCAAGTTCAAACTGCTACTGTACGGGTGATAAGCCGAACCCAAAGGCACAAAGGGGACATGTGTTTTTACATCTGGTTAAATGCAAATGAGTTTTTCGAGTTTGTAGACAAATTTAGGTTATCGCGATGTTAAATGTTTGTTGATCGTCATATAAAACGATAGTTTACATTATACAAAATTCAGGCACATTGCCTCGAAAGCCTATATTGGCTCATAAATTAATTACAAAGTTCAAGTGTTATTTAGTTCTTAAAAGTAAACTAAATCTCAACTAAACAGAAATAAATACTAATGAATTATTATGAAAGTGAAAATGAAAAACAAATACTTGTTTAGTTTTCCATTTTCACATCTATTGTTTTACTAAAATGAATTTCATTTCGATTATCGTTTTAGTAAAATAAAAGAAGTTTTGGGATTAGATGTCATAATATGGTCATTATTTGACTCCATTACGTACATTGTGTAATGAACAAAAATAGGTGCAAGGCCACAACAGAACACGTATAAATAATCTACCACAATCTGAAGTTTAAAATACGTTGTGAAAGCAGCCATGAATATAAAATTATACAAGATTCAATTGAAACATATTCTGTCGAATTAGTTGTCGCCGGCATGGCTAATTCAAACCAAAGAACTCTAAATCGCAACTAAAAAGAAATAAATATAGTTAGAACACTGAAAAACGCTTTGTTTGCGCCTTTGTACATTCTTGTACAAAATACTGTCGTCAAAACAAATGCGTGTTTAGTTTTCCCATTTCGAGCTATTAAGTTTTATTAAAAAAGATCTCTAATTTCCTTCCGATTATCGTTCTAGTAAAATAAATAAGTTTTGGGATTACATTAAGAAATAAAAGTGAAGTGAAACGAAAAAATATTGTTTTTGATTTGGCGAAAATTGTTCGGTAACGGAGCATCTTTAAAAATTGACTTAGGTAATACAACCAAATTATAATGTGTTAATATTAAAATTTTTGTATAATCTAACACTGGAAAGCAATCACTTCATTACGAATAAAAAATTTGAATTCTCATTTATTGCATTAATAAATCAAACTAAGGGAGAAACCAAGGTGAAAACAGCAAATATATTTATTCTTAAGGTTGTTTTGAGAATTACCTTTCACGTTTTTTTTTTTTTTGATTATGTTAAAAATTAACTAAAAAATAACGTTTGATAACTATTCTTAATTAAACATTACTACAAAGATTTATTAAGCTAATTAAAACAAATACATAAGCAAGTACAAAATGTAAATTTAAAAAATAGAAATAAAGTGCTTGGAAATGTATGGAATCATAATACATCTTTAAAATAAAAACGACTTAGTTAAAATGTAAAAAAGCTATTATATATATTTTCGAGATACCTCTAAATATTGCGCATTTGGTCTTTTACAAGCTTAACCTGCATAAAAATCATTTTATTTTTTAACTAATCCATTAAAAATTTCTTTGTGTATAGGTAATTTTTCATCCCTTATGCCTGATAGAATATCAATAAAGAAAAGATCATCCTAAAACATTTGTTCAATATTAAATGTTACTAATTAATATTTCGCCACGAGAGCGAAGTCGATCCATTGAAACCGGTGTGTGTGCAACGCAGCAAGAATTATGCTACTGGAAAACGTCTGCAAGAAACCGGAGAAAGAAATCGGCGTGTGTGCAAGCGCCGAGATTTACATTGTCACTGAGACCTCCCCCGCAGCTGCGATGTCGGCGAAGCGCAGGCATCCCTCGGCAGCCGATCGGTTTTATGGTATGGCGCCGGTACGTGTGCGTCTAACGTCTCTCTATATACTAACGGAATGCCGTTGCAGACCGGTCTGGAAACCGGTCGAACACGAATCGAGTGTGCAGAGCCTTACTGCCTTCGGAGAGCCCACCCGTTGTGTGAGGATAAATTAACACTTCAGGTCTTCAAGATGGGCAGTTGGGGATCTTATTTTCTGCACATTGCCTCGTGTCAACAACACCAAATGACAAAAAATACACACCCTAATATGCGTAGTTCTATTTTTCATGTTTTGAATATCTAATAAAGTGAACAATATTGAAGCTGCATAAAAGTTATTTTAAGATCTTAGGATTTAAATTTTTTGCCAAGCCTCTATTAATATTTGTATTTTAGTTGCTGGCTGTATTTTATATTAGTAGTTTTTATATCCGTGACTTCACTTTATTTACCTCGTCAGCATATTATTCTATGAATTTAAAAAAATTAATTTACTAAGGATTAAAAACAATGCCATTATATATATATATATATATATATATATATATATATATATATATATATATATATTCAAAAAATTAATCAAATATTCATATATTCAAATTTTAATATACATATATTGTAAAAAAATTCAATTAAATATATTTCGAAGATTATCAGGGTTTTGGTGTGGTATATATAATTATTTTACTATTCTTTTGATGTCGCACAAAAGTTTTCATATTGCTTCTTGATTTAGTACCCGTAAAAGTGTGAAAAATTGAGAAACGAAATATAAACAGTGTTTAACTGGATTAATCCGTTTGTAAGTACATAAATGTTTCTATTATATGGATAGTCGGCTAATCTGTATTCTATAAACTGCCTACAATTAATATATATATGATTAGAAATAACTTTATCCCCTGAATAATGTTTTTTTTTAAATTAACTGATATCACTACAAACCTTTTTTTTTACTGAAATCCTTGTACTATATGCTTGTTAAGAGCACGAGTTAATAATTCTCAAAATAAAGTTTACGTTTAGACTAATGTTAGAAGAAATAATGTATACATATACCGTTATTTAGCACGCAAGATATTATCTTTATTATAATAACAGAAAATTAATTCACCTAGATTAACAAAATTTGAAACTTTTTACTATAGTACCGGTCATAGAGCATCCTAAAAAAGCCAAATCTTTCAAAATTAAATTTAATTCCTTTATTTATAACTTTTACTGAAAAGAAAGGTATACAGGAGTTTAGGGACAGGGCATTAGAGTTTTGAGCCTATTTAAACGAAAATTGGACCCTTATCTACAATTAGTGTTTTAGGAGTTACTGTGTCTAGAAACACGAAGTGTAAACGAGGAGATATATCAAAATTGAATCTCATAATCAATGATTACAGTACTTTCTCTTGTATACTACGTATAATGAGAAGGTAAAAGTACTCCAACATTTTTTCAACTCACCTTAATAAAAATCATTCCTGGTACGAAGTACAAAAATTGTTGAATTATTTTCACAGATAGTTTTTTACAAACTTGGTAAAAATCGAAAGAATAGGGAGGAAAATCTACCTCATGAAATTAGTCAGGTTCCCTTTTGTGCTATCTAAAAACAGTTCGTCTTTTCGTACTAAATATAAAAGGAATTTTATAAGCATAAAAATGACACTTTTATTCTTTTATACAAAATTTTAAAATTAAATTATATATTCATGTATACCATATACTACTTGGAAAATAAATACTTACTTGGTAGTTTTATAATTATCCATTCAAGTCTAGAATGAAAAATAAAAAAAACGTGTAGATAAATCTGAATTATATAAAAAATTATAATTTTACAAATTACAGCACACGCAATACATCCAAGATATTGCTATAAAACACATTATAGTAGCGTGATGGTGGAATTTGGAAATAATTCAATGCCTGAGACTGCTATTATTTTTGGAAGAACTGTCCTAAGCTAATATCGGATATATCAAAGGTTTGTAAATACATAATAGTGGATTCTTGTCTCATAGCATTTATTAAAATTCACCTCAGAATTGGTATAAGATTTGGTCAAAAGTACTGGAATTTAAGCATTTAGATTGATCATTGCTGGTTGAATAATGCAAGCTTAATAGCAAATCATAAAACTGTAATGGTTCAAGGAACCAATGCATAAAATGCAAATCAAGCAAGAAATAATATTTTCTTAGAAATAGTTTTGGTTCTAGGAAGAAATACAAATTTTCAATGATAATTGAAATAATCTCTACACAGTTGAGCTGCAGATAATATCAGACTCTCAATAGGATTAGTATCAGCAGTATACAACGATGTGTTCCCTGATACAGTGCTTTCTTTTAACAGATGGTTATGTCTATTCAATGTGAAAACATGCATATAAAACAGAATCAGCTCTGAGAAAGGTCGTAGCAGAGGACTGGTACAGTGACGATTTTTCACACAGGTGTTAGAGGCGCTCGCCCTGCATCTAGGGGGGCCTCAAAACCTATCTGATCTATATCGTAAATACTAAACCGAAGATGAATACTGGGTAGGGGGGAGGGGCCCCACAGCAATTCTTGCGCCTGTGTCCCCATACCGGACAAAAAATCCGCCAGTGGGTAGCATGATTAGATTCACTGAAGAAATACTTGACAAAATTCCCGTGCTCTTAAGATCAGTAAAAGTTATTAAAATGGTATCATTGGTAAAATTGTTAATTGACGACAAAATAGTGACACTTTAGATGTTTCAATAAGTCTCCGGTGAGGAATACAATTAGTCGTTTCGTACCGTACCGTCTTTTCGAAAATATAAAGCAAATTGCATCAAGTTTAAAACTGACCCCTTTACTCTTCAAATAAGTTAAATAAAATAAAATGTCAAAACATATAGAAAGTTTTATTTACAGTTGAAATATTTAATATTAAAGTTCAGAATGAAGAAAATGAGCAGATAAATCATAATTTATAAAAAATTGTTATCCCTTACAAATTAGCGCATGCACGCATAAGATAATGTAATAAAAAAGACATGATCTGCAGGTGAAGGTATGGTTTAGAAATAATCCAAAGCCAGAGACTGCTATTATTACTGAAAGATCAGTCTTCAAAGTTGTTATTAGTGGATCTGATGTATCAATGGTTTCTAACATATATTAGTGGATTTCTTTTCTCAGAGCATGAATGAAAATTTTACTTGCAGTTGCATGCATTACTTACCGAAAGCAATTCAATTAGCTATATAGTTGTTCATTTATAGAAGAATGCTTAATAACACATCAGGAAAAATTGTGCTTCAAGGAACTAATGTGCAAATACAGTATTCGTATAATATTTTCTGAGAAATATTTTGTCTTCTTTATTTTGGGCAAGAAATAAACATCTTCATTGGATTATTCAAATAAACGTAAGAGAGTTGTTGCAGATATTATCAGTCTCATAATAAGATTATTAAAAGTCTGATAAGATCACACACCCAAACATTAAATTTAGTCGATAACGTTTTCATCTAAAACTATATTTTCCCCTGCCTTAACAAAAAAGAAAATATTTTACAATGTAAAAAAATAAATTTTTTTCCACTTTCTTTAATTTTTATTATTTCCATGTACGTTATTTTTCAGTTCTGAGTGACCTAAAAATAAATTTCCGCTAATAATTATTTAATAAATGATACTATCTTCATCGAATTTTTCATTGTAATTTTATGAATTTAAACATATTTAAATGTTGTAATAATGAAGTTAAATCTGGTTCTAGTCTAAAAAAATTACACTTAAACTCGAAAATTAATTTTTTTAAATAAAATCAAATACATATATAATGAAATAATTGTAAAACTGAAATTTTCTTTGATTTGATCGATCTGAAAGATAAACAATAAAATAAATGCATCATTTTCATATCTTAAAACGGTTTCATTTTTTTGACAAAAATTTAATTTTACCAGTATTTCTTTATAAATGAAAAATGAGTAGATGGAGATTATTATGAAAGAAGTTTATTATCATAAAACTATTGAACGTGGGTGAAATAAAAGGATTCAAGAACACTGTTCAACTATATATAAATAAAGGATTTTCTTTAGCTTCCCTAGGCTTTCAATGGCGTTTCTGAAATGGTATTGGGAACAAAATCTATTTTACTTAAACCACAATATCTATTTTAATAACCATTCGATATGGATCTTAAAACATGAGGCATTGAAAAAAATCTATATCACATAAAATTGTATTAAACGAATAGTACTTGAAACATAATATAGCATCAAACCAGGCTGACATTAAACAAAAAAAAAAATCCGACACTGCAATTCTTCCGGAAATATAACCTCAATGCAAATAGCATTAAAATTCCCCACACCACAGGGAGAGTTGGGTTTCGGATCCTGTGCCATCTCCAATTTGCAGTAAGTACATCCTTATCAGTCTTCATTGTGTTGACCTGTGCTCTCCCCGGATAATCAATCAAGATGTCAAACCAAAAAAGGGGGGTAAGAAATTAGGAAAAGTACGTGTGTTACACTTTAGAGACAGTTCACAATGAACGTAAAATTCAGTGCAAACCGATTTCGGGGTGTTTTCGACCACACGTTGAAATGCGTGTTTAACGATTTTGGGGTTGTCCAAGGTCAACGTAGAAATACGTGTGAAACACTCAGAGGGTTAATTAGATTTAAATAAATTAAAATAAAAACATATTTTGCCGGACAAGATTCAGACCACAGGAAGGAATAAATTTTGACTTTTTGTTATTCCTTTCCACAGAAAATCTTGTTCTTTTTTGAACTAAAAATGGCGTGTGGTTTCTGACGAGTGAGCCATTTTAGTTCATTTCCATTTTGAATAATCTCTAATTAAAGCGTTCTAAGTATTAGAGAATTTTTGGTTTTTTATTTTATAGTTTTTGTTGTATTTTTAAAAAATTATGTTGAAGCAATTATTTTTTGCTGCTGCGTTTGCGCGCAAAAACGTTTATTGTTTTCATTATTTTTCATTCTTATTATTGTTTTCTTTTAATTTATTTTCCTTCTAATTTAAATTTCTTTTGGAGTATGCTGTTCCTAAACGTCGCCAGCCAGTTGGAATGCGCACACAACTGATAATATTGGCGATATATCCCAACCCAATTACGGATAAAGCGACGCACGCTCATTAATGGGTTAGGGAACTTCTAGGAAAAGGGAGGGGAAAACAGACTCAATCGCTTCATAGCCGAAGCAAAGGGGGGAAAAATAAATAAATAAAAATTGCAGTACAGCGTTTGTATCGCCGAATGGAAAAGGTTAAACTTATTTAATCTTAAATTTTTCTCACACAAAGATTTCTTACATTCCAAAATTTTCTTCCAGAAAATAAGTTAATACATGAAAATTTTATGTGAAAACTTCCCTCAAAATGAATCTTCTAACAAGTTTAGAAACTCTCCTTCATAGTGGCAAAAGCAGGTGAATATGGAAGAAGAATCTTGAGGAAAAAATGTTATAAGATTGGTATTTATCTAGATAATATGAAAATTGTCGCGATAAATAGGCTAAAGAACGTTACACAAATAACAAATAATCTACTTCAACTCTATAATATGAACCATCTTGTAGAAAAACTGAAGAATCTTTCACGAAAAGAGAAAAACAAGGTTTGATAGAACTAAGCAGAAAAAAACAACTGTCAATCAGAAAGGAAAAAAAATATGATTTTATTTTTCTCTCTCTATCTATTGAGAATTATTTACACTTATTACTTTGCATTCATCAATATTAACAAAATGACAGTGATATATTTGTTTTATCGGTATTAACAAAATTACAATTAAGATGTCTGCTTTTATCGTATTAATAAAATTACAAATAAATGTGTGCTTTTATCAGTATTTATAAAATTGCAGTTGCACATCTCGCTTTTACTAAAATAATTCAAACGCTTTAATGGCGCCAAACTCACCACTGACTCGCCAAAACATTGAAATCAGTAAAACGGTCTCCATGTACAAAAGAATTTAAAAATTAAACATAGGGGAGACCGGTGTACAATGGACCACTTTTGCAAATTTTGAATGTTTGCTCTCAAAGTACTGATTTTTTTTGCTTGAAAAAATACATACATATTCTCTACATATTAAGGTTTATATTACACTCACTCTTAAATCTATAATTATCTATACTTTTTTTAATATTTATTTTTTAGTTACTAGTGACAAAGTGGATCATTTTACCCCAAGGCCGGGGTACAATGGTCCACAGCATAGGTTGCTATGGGTCACCAGTAATTTTTTAAAAATATATTACTAAGTACATTTTTTAATAACAGAACATTCCGAATAAATCCGTCTCCTCGAGGCATTTCCATTGACACCAGTTTTGTGAAGATCCGATAATAACTTCCCGAGTTATAGCGACGGATTTATTCCGAATAAATCCGTCTCCTCGAGGCATTTCCATTGACACCAGTTTTGTGAAGATCCGATAATAACTTCCCGAGTTATAGCAACTGTCCGATCTATAAAGTTGCGGACTGTACCCCAGTTTCTGGTGGTCCATTGTACCCCATGTGGAGCTTTAACAACAAATTAATTAAAAAAATAAGAAATTTTATATTCATTTATTTTAGCTGCATTAAATATAATAATATATTATCTTACTTTTTTATTGTGTAGGGTAATGTTTTCTGAATCGCAATTCTTTAATCCATAAAAGAAAATATGCTTAACTGAAAAATATTTACTTTTAGCTTCTACAAATCACCTGTCAAGAATAACATGGCTTAATTGTCAGTTAGACACATGGTTTTAAGGTTTTTTTCAGCACTACAGACCTGACATGTACTTACTGTAGTATGGTACCCCCTAGGTCCATCGTACCCAGGCCTCCCCTATACGCCGTTTTCTATTGCTTCAAGAAATATTTCTGCCAAATTTGAAGGAAATCGAACAACGCGTTTAGTTGAAATCGCGGAACAGACAAAGTGCTGAATGCTTCAGTTAAAACGTAGAACTCGCTTCTCTCAGTCAATAAAGAGAATGTATTGAATCGTCAACAAATTCAACCTCGAGATTTTAATTAATCTGCGCGTTTTAGACCTGCTTCCGAAATGAACATTTATGGAATTATGTCTGTCTGTAAAATCAATAACTCAAAAACACAATGAGCTGGACAGATGCAATTTGATATTTGTTCTTTATACTAAGGGAGATTATCTAGATTTCGATCATATTTTTGGACGAAATCCGTCTCCGGGAGGTCTGCCATTGAGTGACATAGGAGCATGGGAACAAAAAAAAAAAAAAAAATGCTACGAGTAAGATAAAAGAAATTTGTCGGATAGCAGTGGTGGCAAACCTATGAATTGCGAGTCAGACACTGATCCACAAAGGCTTTCTAAATGAGTCAATCGTTGATTTTTATATCATAAAAAAGCAGAATGTCGAAAATATTAAAAAAATTAAAGTATAAATATCTGATGTCGAATTTAAAAAAAAAATATTTCCAAGTGGACGATGGCTAACTGATTTTCTATCGTATCCTTGTAATTGTGTATGACCCAGACCCTTGACAGTCCGTTTGGGTCGTGGTGGCCTAGTGGAATGGTCTCGATTTCAGGGCCGGAGGGTTTCAGGTTCGAAAGCTGATTCCACTGAAGATCTTTCGTGAATTGGGCTTGTTGCACGTTAAATCATACGTAGTGTGTCACCCGCTGGTGTGGTGCGGAAGCTTGGAGAGGGAAGTGCCAGCTCAGGTGTCGTCCTCGTCATCTGAGACCCGGTGCACACTAGCCGATTCGTGTCGCTGAAGCTATAAAAATAACGATAGTATTCTCCACAGGGTGCACGTCGGTTACTATTGTTATTTTTATAGCTACAACGGCCGATTCGTGTCGTTGAAGCTATAAAAATAACGATGCTATTCTCCACAGGGTGCACGTGGGTTACTATTGTTATTTTTATAGCTACAACTGCCGATAAGTGTCGTTGAAGCTATAAAAATAACGATAGTATTCTCCACAGGGTGCACGTGGGTTACTATTGTTATTTTTATAGCTACAACGGCCGATTCGTGTCGTTGAAGCTATAAAAATAACGATGGTATTCTCCACAGGGTGCACGTGGGTTACTATTGTTATTTTTATAGCTACATCGGCCGATTCGTGTCGTTGAAGCTATAAAAATAACAATGGTATTCTCACAGGGTGCACGTCGGTTACTATTGTTATTTTTATAGCTACAACGGCCGCTTCGTGTCGTTGAAGCTATAAAAATAACGATGGTATTCTCCACAGGGTGCACGTCGGTTACTATTGTTATTTTTATAGCTACGACGGCCGATTCGTGTCGTTGAAGCTATAAAAATAACAATGGTATTCTTCACAGGGGGCACGTGGGTTACTATTGTTATTTTTATAGCTTCAACAACTGGAATCGGCTAGTTGCTCCGGACCTGACCGTGTTCCAAAATTACAAGATCTGTCCCAAAATAGCCCCCGTGCTGCCTCAAAACGGGACGTTAATATAACTAAACTGTACTTGACAGTCGGTCATAAACTTTGGAGCGCATAGTTGCATCCTAGAACGGGGTTGTGCCAACTCGCAGTGTTAAAATAATTGGCAAAGAAACTAAAAGTGAGAACACAAATTTTAAAAAGTTCAATGCAAAATCCTATTTTGAAAGAGCGCCTATTAGCAAAATTTTAAGCTTTAAACTTTAAGTTAATCAAAGAACAGTGACTTTTTTTTTTCGTTTCCTCAATTATATTATTGGTACGTATTTTTATTGTACTGTAGGCGCTCAAATTCCTAGTTACTGTTCTGAAGGGATGTGGAATTACTTTAGCCCAAGGCGCTCAGATTTGTTAAGGCCCCCTTTCAAAATGGCGCCACTGTCGCAGTGATCCACTGTCTAGAATTAACAAAAAAACAATGAACGAAATTTGAACCATTTTCTCAAAAAGGCTAGCCATAACTTCTGTATTGGTTTTTTTTATTAGAATTGTATTTCTGTAATTTTTTCGCCTTTTCCTCTGATTTGTTTTTCTAGACCATTTCTCTTAGTCAGTCCAGCAGAAATATTTGTTTGGCAAGGAGCAACGTAATTTTATATTAACTTTCTTTTTTTCCCCGCCATAAATCGTCTGCATTTCTTCAACCACAACTTTTTCTAATTAATTTTACCATTTTCAAAGTCGAAAGGTTTCACTCATCTCAAATTATTCACCAAATAATTTTTTCCAGTTCTGTCTTAATTATAATTATCCCTTGTCCAGATTATTATGTGGAGGTCCATCGTGAAATTTTCTCACAGAGCGGAACTCCGTAGAATGAAACACGTTTCCGTTGTCGTAGATATTGTATAGCAACGGATTTTGAAACTCTCCTCGGTTTTGCGCATGCGCCGGGCGGAGTTATTTTCATCAAAATAGGGGGGAAAGTGAAGAAAGAAAGTGTGATCTTTACATTTCACTGAGTGTGATTTAACAAAGAACTTCAGAAATGCGCTGATATGGACTCATTGCCTCACACCCCTTTCCGGTGTAAAATCGTCCAAAAGTGGTAGTCTCGGAATCCGTTACTGAATAGTAATCCGGTTTCTTTTTTTATCCCAGTCGGCATCGGTGGCCTAAGAAGTGTAAATAGCGCCAGGGGTGTAGTATTATTTTTACACCTCCTTATCATGTTTTGCCTTTAAAATTGCAAAAACGCATAAATGTCTGGCTCCAGGGCGCACCAACATCTATACCCCTTCGCTCCCCGGTCTCTGCGCCAATGAACTAATAGCAAACTGTAAATACCATCACAAGAATCTAATAAATGCAGTAGCGAATCCAAGGGGAGAGCTATCGGGCTGCCGCTACCCCCCCAGAGCTAAACCAAAATTCTTGATTTTATTTTAAATCACTACAACTGTTTGTTCTTAATTTTCGTTTAAAAAATAATAAAATCGTGACAAATTGCTTTCTGGCTTGACAGGCTCGAAAATTTTCCTACTTTTCTAGTCATTCCACTCGTACTTGTAGCGTTGAAGCGGTCGAAGACATTTTTTGGCTTGCTATTTAGATTGCATTTTTTATTAAATCATCGAAAGTATTGTAGTGTTCTTTATTATTCTTATTGTCAGGTGTGGAAAGTCTGTAGAGTTAAAGTGTTTTGGTTTACATAAGGTATGAGGTTTGACATTCGTCACTACGATACCAAATTTTTATGACCTCAGCCCCCCCAAAAAAACCGGAATCCTGGATTCGCCACTGAATAAATGTATATTATATATTTCATTAAGAGACTTTTCTTTCTAGGCATGTTGTCAGTCTGTTTGTCAGCTTAAATGACACCTTTCCAGGGTAAAAGAAACCCGTAATGAGATATGTAATGCTTGCTAATATAAGATACTAGCTGAAAACCCGCGTTGCTCGGGATCCATATTTTTTCATATACCGGCCTCCTGTTTTTTTTTTTTTTTTTTTTTGTTTGTTTGTTTGTTTTTTTCCCTACAAATATTGACAGTAACTTTCTCCAACAAACGTAAATCTTCTTTTAATCCTTTCTTGTTGAATTAAAACGTCCAAATATAGCCTTTTTATCACCTTATAACAGTACGGTTTGAATGAAAATGCGAGAAAATTTGAAAAAGAATGTTTACTTTAAACGATTATAGTTCAATAACTAATACAGCTTTACAATGAAAATATATACTTATACTGTATAACTTGGTTACTGAGAAACTTCTAAATAAAATGTTTTATAAATCAGATAAAGAATGTCAAAATCGTTCGAGAACTATTCTCACTCGAAAGAATTTCGCTGAAGAAGAATGCTCGGACAAAAATAATACTTTTAACCTCAGTTAGGGGAATTGACTACTTCCTTATACACAAAGTTTTCTGTCTCTCCAGAAGGAGTGTACATACAGATTGCTGGCCATTCCTACTCGCGAGCATCCTACATATTTCTGGTATTGTTTTTAGCCACATAATTATATTTTGATTTAAAATCTTGCATATCGCATATGTTTTGTCTCCATGGATCCTCTAAAACTGGCATCTGCGACATTTATACTTCACTTATTCCCAGGTCGGTTGCTACACCGCTTCGCACGGATTAGGATCATTCAAAAATTCGTTCAATTTCAACGAAACATCGAGTGGTAACTAAAGTAACCTCATTGGATATGTCAGTGCATGTTAAAAGCATGCTACAAAATAACAACGAAAGTAAGAAGTCTACCTTGACCAAAAAAACAATATTTTCTTAGCGTTTACAGTGGTAAAAACACGTGAATAAAGGATTTGATGAAACAATTCATTTGATTTTATAACAATAAAAGCATTGTTAGAATCTGAGTTTAAAATAAATTTTGAAAACTTAATTGCAATTAGAGAAAAAATTCTACAGTAATTAAATTAGTGCCATTAAAAAGATAACTGCTTGCTCTTTAAGGTTATGCAAAAATAATTTTCGTGCTATAAGTATTTCAGAAGTTATTGGCGAAAAACGTCTAAAAATTGCTTAATTTGTGTTATTTAATTATTAAATAAAAATATAATTCGAATTTTAAAATAATTTTTAAGGCGTTAGCTCCCTCTTGTGCTAATCCATCGCTGTGCCAATTTTTTCGCCGTAAATCCAACAGTGCTGAACCAAAAAGCGAACAAGCAGACAAACATACTTTCCTCTTTTATATATATTGATTTTTAAATTTATTTATGTGATTATTATTTAATTAATTTAAGATATTTTTGAGTTTATTTGTGGGGAGATCTTTTTTAACCAGGCATTTATATCAATATGTAATTTTCTTTTCAGATTCATCTCTTCTCCTAATTCCAAACTCTCTCATGGTATCGTTGTGTGTTTTCATCCTTTTACTAAATGTACAAGGTCATTTTTTCCGATCTAATATCTTCAGCTTTAAGATCAACCTTCTCATAAGGGCGATATTGTGTTTCATGGCAGTAGGTGGGTTAATTGTTTTTCCGAAATATGAAACGAAGACTCCCTTTCTTCGAACGTCTGGAGACGACGTTCCTACCAACTTAGTTCACACAATCTGCAGTAATGACACCTCCACTTCCAATTTACCAACTGCCTGGTTTGAAGAAGTTAACAATGAAATTTTTGTGACCAGTTACGAACGATTTTTGATATATTGCGTGGGGGTCTTGGCCTACGCAATTGCTTTTTGTTTGGTTGGATTCAAATGGGTAACATCAGAAGGTGGACAAATCAGAGAACTAGCTAAACTTGTCACTTCTATAATATTGCCATATTGCGATACAGAAGAACGTAAGAACACAATCGTTCCACTCATGATGCGGAAGGTCGCAGCACATAAAAAATATTTTCTACATTCCGTGTTATCGGAATGTCTGTGTATGTTGCTAGGCGTGTGTGGTTTAATGCTTAATCCTGCAAGGCGTCTCGAAAACAGTGGATTTAATGCAAAGCAAGAATTTTCTGTTAAATTAAACGGCTCAGAGTGGGTAGCGGACTGCGATCGCCTGGTCACATCGCAAGACGTCTATACTTTGACAACGTGTCGCCATAAAGATGGCAGGTTTCAAAGCATTTGCATCGCACCCACTGACAACATCTACTTTCATTTACACACCGCAATTTGGTTTTGCTTTGCCACACTAGTAGTTGCATGCGTGCCGATTTTGATGTGCAGGATTTACGAAATATGGCATTTTGGCCTCCGCAGAATGAACGACATACTGATGCTGAGGTTGCTGAGGAACAATGTGGGTTATACGCGGCACAAGGAGATCATTGATGCGTTTGCAAGTAAACTGCGTGAGAGAAGAAGTGCTACTGTTAGTGGTATGAGGCCCATGAAGCTGATTGGTCTAACCAAAAACAGGGTGAGTAATGAATTTTGAATTTTCTGAAATGTTTTTGTCTGTGACGATCAGGGCCGGTTGCAAGGGTGTGCCACCTGCGC
>BGPR01011833.1:15254-47069 GCA_013235015.1 Araneus ventricosus
GATATTTTGAAGCAGGTGAATTATGCAACCATGCTTCACATCTGAATTATGTCATCGTGGGTCAGGTGTCCCATATTCACGCGCAGGCTGTCATCATTTAAGAAATTGGATTATCTTTCCTCGTACTTCATTATGCGCATGAGGAAACGAACATTCATAAGTTAATATATGTGATTTGTTTATTCGCCAACGTATCTTAAAGTAGATATCGGCGTATTTTGCTGAAAACCCACTTTTAAACGATGATATACCCAAGATGCTGAAGGACGCTTACTAAGCAAACTAAAAAATCACTCGTCATGGTACGATGGATGCAAATTGCCTCTTCATTCGAGAGATTTCCCGTCTAATTTGACGTGTTGAAATAGATATTTAAACGAGAGAAATGTTTAACATTTATTGAAAACAAATGAAGTAAAATGTTTTATGACAGGAAATTTTTTTATTTACATATTATTTACATATTTCTTTATTCAAAAACCTCCTGGTAAACAACTTTCCGTGTGAAGTATTTTTTGTTGTTTAACAGTTTTATTATAATTCAATAAACATGGAATTCTCATCTGGTCAAACGTGAGTCAAAATTGAAATTTCAAAGGAAGTCTTTTTCGAAATTCTAATCAAAACAAAACACTTCTCTATTTGTCAAACGTTGCCTAAAAATATTATCAAATTATATTATCACGGTTGCAATAAATAATGAGATGCATCGTGCGTCCAAACTATATCACGCGCATGATGTACCACTGACGTGATTTACTACTTTTTATTAAAAAACGGAAATTAATTTGAAATATATAATTAATATAATTTAAAATTTCTCGGGAACTATTGATCATAGCTAGATAAATTTTATATCAATCGACAGAAAATTTTATTTCACTATTTTAGAGCTATTAAATTTGAAATTAGAACGACAATTACTCTTTTAAATTTAAATTGACTGAAATTTAGGTGCTCTAACAATGAAACAATGTTGTTTAACCTCTCGCAGTGCTATAGCGCGAGTTTTATTATTGGTGACATCAGAGCGTTACCGAGAGAAAGAGAAGTTTGTACAATATTTATTCATAATTCTTTTTTATTTACTCATTGTAACTTTTGATTTTTGTGTGTTTGTCAGCACTCTGTAAATGGAGTTTTCTCTGTAGTGTGTTTTTCTTTAAATAAATAAATAATTCGGCACATCTCACGTACGATTAAATCAACTTGAAATTCTAATAACTAAAAGCTTTTAAAAATTTAAAAATGAATGGTGATTTTTATTAATTTTCTTTAACGTCGATTTTTCTTTTTGGAGCTATATGAGGTTTGTGTAATATTCTGGGTTTTGTACTTTTAAACATTTATTATATAATTAGGATTATCATTTATCGATGTAAATTGATGGGAAAGCTACGAAAAATTTATTATTAACAGTTATATAATGATGTACGCACACAGAAACGCACACATATGCGATCTGTATTTATTTCCATAATTCATAAAAAGTTTGTATGGAAGTAGTATTTACTTTTAAAGATTTTCGAAATACCAGTTTCTTGCCTTAAAGTCTATAATTAGGGCAGAAATTCCGATATCAAGAATCTGATGATCAAGAGTTCACATGCAGATAAAGAAGGGGAAGTGAACAAGAATCTGATGATCGAGAGTTCACATGTACATAGATAAGAGGAGGTGAACAAGAATCTGATGATCAAGAGTTCACATGTAGATAGAGAAGGGGAAGTGAACAAGAATCTGATGATGAAGTGTTGACATGAAGATAGAGAAGGATATATGAAAAGAATCTGATGATCAAGAGTTCACATGTAGATATATAAGATGAGGTGAACAAGAATCTGATGATCAAGAGTTCACATGAAGATAGAGAAGGGGATGTGAAAAGAATCTGATGATCAAGAGTTCACATGAAGATAGAGAAGGGGAGGTGAACAAGAATCTGATGATCAAGAGTTCACATGTAGATAGAGAAGGGGAGGTGAACAAAGTCTTTCACTATAGCCGCAACGAATATGAAATCGAACTTTCTTCTCAACCGAGAATTGTTCATTAAGTGTGTTTATAATTTTGTTTAAGACTAGAGATTTTGAATATCTTTTTTGCCTGGATTTCTTTTCTATTCTTTCCTTTCACTCATATCCATGACTTTGTGCAAAAAGGATAGACAAGTGCAAATCTACCGATTTATTTTTAAAAGTTGTGCATAGATAACGGAGGACAAGCTCGAAATTTAGAGATTATGATGAAGTATTGACACTTAGCATATTTTGGAAAAAAATACTACCATGAAATGATTTCATACGAAACGAGTTCACGAAGATCTTGTAAATGTGGTTCAAGTAGTTGTCTTATCTCTTTCGGAAATTTATCTTCTTCAGTAAGCGATTACATCTTTCTCACGAACGAAACTCGATACTCTTCATTCATGGTATCTCGTATGGAAGTTCAACATTTTTTGCATATTTTTTTATTAGAAATTTGCCGCCGCTTTAGAACGAAATCATATCCTATTTTATAAGATAAAAATATTATTTCAAAATTAATTTTGAAATTATTTTTAACATCATTTTAATGATAATGGAATCAAAATGTCATCTAGAAGGCAACAGATATTTTGATGTATCACATTTATTCTTGCCCTATTTTTTCTATACATCATTCATTTTTTAAAGGTTGAAGTCTTCATTTTTATTGTACATCAACAAATTAAATTTTAAAAAAAGTTTTTCTATGCTTTTATTACATTTTTGATGATACAATATTTTGTAGCATATTTTCGGTATATATACCAACTACCGCTTAAGTATTTTATTTTACATGTATTTGAATCATGCATTGCTATGTTTTGAACTTTGACATGTCTTGTATTCAATTATAACAGATCCTAAATTTGATAGTTTAAATCTGACTTTTCTTTTATTTAAACATTTATTGTTTCCTTGCTGGATACATTTATTATTTAATAATTAAATATATTCACATTCAGAAAGTCTTTAGTAAAATTTAAGTTTTGGGAAAACTGTTTTTCAAAACATATTTAGCCACCATTTACTTCTAGGCTTTAATTTTATGTAATTTAGATTGTCTAAATTTACATGTTTATCGTACAAGAGTTTCAATTATTTTCTCCCAAATCACAATCGTGATAGTTTGGTATTTGTGGTCTCAATTTCATCAGCGAAAAATTAATCACTCAAGTCTTGAAAATCCGCCGTAATGTGTTTCGGTCTCTACCTGAAAAAAGAGAATTATATCAGAACTAAAAACGGTAGGAATTGAAAATTTCTTCAGTTGACAGAAAATCAACTTCATTATAACACAGAATAATAATAATAATAATACTTTCGTAAAACTAGATTGATGCGATGGTAAACACAAAATGTTTTAAAAAACGAATGCACATTTTTTTAATACCAACTTGATATAAAGATAGCTTAGCAATGTGTTAAAGACGAAGTTTCTGTCAGTGGACTTGACATAGAAAACTTCTTCTGGCCTGACAGATCACTCAATGCATCGAGAAATATGAAGGGTATATTTTTTAAGGCGTTGGTGAGGGGCTAACAAATATAAAGTCACTGCTAGTCATATCGGAAGAGAGATGAAGAATGGCACAAAAGTTTGTAGGACTTTTTTGTGCGTTCCTACATCTTCACGACCACTGTCAACTATATCTAACCTCATAAAAATATACTTAAAAAAAGCTTTAGAAAGTAATGAACGATATAAACAAATTTGAATCATGAATGGTCGAGGGGCAATTTTTTAAGTCTTTATATTTTTTAAGGCGTTGGTGAGGGTCTAACAAATATGAAGTCTTTAAAAGGTCTTTCGAAGGGTCATGATAAGTACAAAAAGTTTGTAGGACATTTTTGTATTATTTTTATCTTCACTCCAGCTTTCTTCATGAAGGAAATTATTTTACTTTGTGAAAAAAGATTTAGAAAGTAATGAACGATATAAGCAAATTTAGATCATTGAATGCATCGAGGGCAATTTTTTAAGTCTTTTTATATTTGCAAGGCCTTTTTGAGGGTCTAGCAGATATAAAGTCATCAAAAGGTCCTTCGGCTGTCACTGGCGATGGCACAAAAAAAAAGCTCTAGACATTTTGTATTATTTTTTATCTTCACTCCAGCTTTCTACATGAAGAAAATCATTTCACTTTGTGAAAAAAGCATTAGAAAGTAATGAACGATATAAACAAATTTAGATCACTAAATGCATCGAGGGCAATTTTAAGTCTTTTATATTTACAGGAGGGCCTAACAAATAGAAGGTCTTAAAAGGTCTTCGAAGGTCAAAGGGGGGGCACAAAAAAGTTTGTAGGACTTTTTTTATATTATTTTCATCTTCACACCAGCTTTCTCTAAGAATAAAATTATTTACTCAGAAAAGCATTAGAAAGTAATGAATCATATAAATAAATCTAGATCACTCAAACCGAGGGCAATTTTTTAAGTCTTTTATATTTTTAAGGCGTTGGTGAGGGGCCTACCAACATGAAGTCTTTGGTGCTGTCTTTCAAGGGTCAGGCAAGTACAAAAAAGTTTGTAGACTTTTATTATTTCATCTTTCACACCAGCTTCATGAATAAAATTATTTTACTCTGTGAAAAAGGACAGAAAGTAATGAACGATATAAAAATTTAGATCACTAAATGCATTGAGGGGCACTTTAAGTCAGTCTTTATATTTTTACAGGAGTACTCAAATAAGAAGTCTTTAAAAAAGGTCTGAAGGGGGGGGTCATACAAAAAAGTTTGTAGGATCTTTTTTTATATTATTTTCACTTCACTTAACTAGCTTCTTTCCAGTGAATAAAATTATTTTATCTTGCGAAAAAGCATTAGAAAGTAATGAATCGATATAAATCAAATTTTAGGATCATTAAATGTATCGAGGGCAATCTTTAGTCTATATTTTACATGGGTGAGGGCCTAACAAATAAGAAGTCTTTAAAAGGTCTCATAATCAAGGGGCACAAAAAAGTCTATAGGACTTTATATTATTTCATCTACAGCACTTCTCATGAATAAAAATCTATTTAATTTGTGAAAAAGCATTAGAAAGTAATGAACGATATAAACAAATTAGATCACTAAAGCATCGAGGGCAATTTTTTAAGTCTTTTATATTTTTAAGGCGTTGGGAGGGCCTAAATTATGAAGTCTTTGGTCTTTCGAAGGGTCAGAAGGCACAAAATTGGTAGGACTTTTTTTTATATTATTTTCATCTCTCAGACCAGCTTCTTTGATGAATAAAATTATTTTACTCTGTGAAAAGCATTAGAAAGTAATGAACGATAAATCAAATTTAGATCACTAATGCATCGAGGGCAATTTTTAAGCTCTTTTATTTTACATGCGTTTAGAGGGCCTAGGTAAAATATTGAAGTCTTATGCTATCTTCGAAGGGTCAAAGGCACAAAAAAAGTTTGTAGGACTTTTTTTATATTTTTTCATCTTTCACACCAGCTTTTCTTTCATGAATAAAATTATTTTACTTGGAAAAGCATTGGAAAGTAATGAACGATATAAACAAATTTAGATCACTAAATGATCGAGGGCAATATTTAAGTCTTTATATTTTTTACAGCTGGTGAGGGCCTAAGAAATATGAAGTCTTTAAAATAGGTCTTTCGAAGGTAAGTAGCACAAAAAAGTTTGTAGGACTTTTTTTATATTATTTTCATCTTCACACCAGCTTTCTTCATGAATAAAATTATTTTACTCTGTGAAAAAAGCATTAGAAAGTAATGAACGATATAAACAAATTTAGATCACTAAATGCATCGAGGGCAATTTTTTAAGTCTTTTTATATTTTGCAAGGCGTTGGTGAGGGCTTAACAAATATGAAGTCTTTAAAAGGTCTTTCGAAGGGGTCAAAGGGGGCACAAAAAAGTTTGTAGGACTTTTTTTATATTATTTTCATCTTCACACCAGCTTTCTTCATGAATAAAATTATTTTACTCTGTGAAAAAAGCATTAGAAAGTAATGAACGATATAAACAAATTTAGATCACTAAAACGCATCGAGGGCATCTTAAGTCTTTTATATTTTTAAGGCGTGGTGAGGGCCTAACAAATATAAGTCTTTGAACGCTGGGTCTATAACAGGCCAAAAAAGTTTGTGGACTTTTATATTATTTTTATCTTCACACCAGCTTCTTCATGTCAGGAAAATTATTTTACTTTGTGAAAAGCATTAGAAAGTAATGAACGATATAAACAAATTTAGATCACTGAATGCATCGAGGGCAATTTTAAGTCTTTTTATATTTGTAAGTCGTTGAGGCCTATGAGGGCCTAACAGATATAAAGTCATCAAAGATCTTTCAAGGAGCTATGAGTATCGCGCAAAAAAAAGTTTGTATGACTTTTTTTATTATTATTTTTATCTTCACACCAGTTTTCTTCATCAAGAAAATTCATTTTACTCTGTGGAAAAAGCATTGAAAGTAAATGAAAGATATAACCAAATTTAGATCACTGAATGCATGAGGGCAATTTTTAAGTCTTTTTTATATTTGTGTCGTTGGTGAGGGCTAATGAGGCCTAATGATATAAAGTCATCAAAGATCTTCGAAGGAGTCATGAGTATCAAAAAAGTTTGTAGTGACTTTTTATTTTTTATCTTCTCTACACCAGTTTTCTCATGAAGAAAATCTTTCACTTTAGGAAAAGCATTAGGAAAGTAATGAACGATATAAATAAATTTAGATCACTGAATACATCGAGGGCAATTTTAAGTCTTTTTTATATTTGTAAGTGTTGTGAGGGGCTCTAGAGGCCTACAGATATAAAGCTCATCAAAGATCTTTCGAAAAGGAGTCAAGGAGGATTACAAAAAAGTTTATAGGACTTTTTTTATATTATTTTTATTCACCACTTTCCTCTTCATCAAGAAAAATCATTTTACTCTGTGAAAAAAGCATTAGAAAAGTAAATGAACGATATAACCAAATTTAGATCACTGAATGCATCGAGGGTATTTAAGTCTTTTTATATCTGTGGGCGTTGGTGAGGGCTCACAGATATAAAGTCATCAAAAGGTCTTCTTCAGGTCAAGGTATAGGACTTTTTTGTATTATTTTTATCTTCACACCAGCTTCTTCATGAAGAAAATTATTTTACTGGTGAAAAAGCATTAGAAAGTAATGAACGATATAACCAACATTTGAGGACATTTCCAGCTACAAAAGTAATATTTTCGCAAGAAATAACTAACTCCAATTGTATTAAAATCTTATTGGCTTTTCTTATTTGTTTATAATCTTCCTCTGTTATAAGAGCAGAAAAATGATCATGGACATTGATCCTGGCTTAAATGGAACTCAGAAATTAATTCTATCGTAGACATATAAATGAATGGCAAATACAAAACTGCATGGAAAATATTATGTCCATAAACTTTAAATTAGAAAATCAATCGAATTCTATTGAATGTATTGTAGTGAGGTTAATTACATTGCTTTCTCTTAAAGAGAATTTGTTGGCATATTTTCCTCATGACTGGAGATATGGAAATGAGTAAACACGGAAAATAATAATCAAAAATATCTACGATGCTCATGATCTATAATTAGCGATGATGCCTTTGAGTGATATTCATTCTTTGCAATACTTTTCTTCTCAATGAATGCAACTGAAAAGATTTTAAATTTGGCTCATCTACGCTGAAAAATAACGATGTCTTGAATGTGATGCTGGATTCAGTGGTGTCACTACCCTTTGAGTGAAAAGATGGCTGTAGTATTTTAAATGCTTAAAGAAATGTATAGATAAAGTATATAAATAATGGACATGTGATACATTTTATTTCTCAAACAGCGAGCATACAAAGAGAAAGTATTGTAATCGTCAAAATTCGAACTCGAGATTTTGAGAATCTTCTTTTACTTTCTCGTATACGAAGTATACAAAGAGAAAGTATTGTAATCGTCAAAAAATTCGAACTCAGATTTTGAGAATCTCTTTTACTCTTCTCGAATAGAAGTATACAAAGAGAAAGTATTGTAATCGTCAAAAATTGAACTCGAGATTTTGACGACTTCTTTTACTTTCTGAATACGAAGCATACAAAGAGAAAGTATGTAATCGTCAAAATTGAACTCGAGATTTTGACGAATCTCTTTACTTTCTCGAATACGAAGGATACAAGAGAAGTATTGTAATCCAAATTTCCAACTCGAGATTTGATTTAATCTCTTTTTACTTTCGAATAAGAAGTATACAAAGAGAAAGTATTGTAATCTCGTCCGACAACTCGAGATTTTGATGAATCTCTCTTTTACTTTCTCGTATACATATACAAAGAGAAAGTATTGTAATCGTCAAAAAAATTGAACTCGAGATTTTGATCGAATCTCTTTTACTTTCTCGAATACGAAGTATTAAAGAGAAAGTATTGTAATCGTCAAAAAATTCGAACTCGAGATTTTGAGACTCTTTTCTTTCTCGAATACGAAGTATACAAAGAGAAAGTATTGTAATCGTCAAAAAATTGAACTCGAGATTTTGAAATCTTCTTTACTTTCTCGAATACGAAGATACAAAGAGAAGTATTGTAATCGTCAAAAAATCTGAACTGAGATCTTTGACTCGAACCCTTTTTACTTTCCTCGAATACTGAAGCTATACAAAGAGAAGTATTGTAATGTCAAAAATCTGAACTGTAGATTTTGATGAATCTCTTTTACTTTCTCGCATACGGCATACAAAGAGGAAAGTATTCCCGTACGTCAAAATTGAACTCGAGATTTTGACATCTTTTTACTTTCCTCATACGAAGTATACAAAGAGAAAGTATTGTAATTGCTCAAAATTCGAACTCGAGATTTGATGAATCTCTTTTACTTCTTTTCGAATGATTAGTTACAGAAGAGAGATTGTAATTGCAAATAACATGTCGAATTTCGATATTTGATGAATCCCACGTTTTAGTGTTCCTCGAGTCCGGAAAATACAAATTTGGAATTATGCTGCTTCAGAATAAGATAATCTGAAAGAACTATTAGAGTTATGGGATGAGGCTTTATATGTGGTCTTTTAACATGACTTTTGTATTTCTTTTCACTGACTAAAACCGTCAATGGAATGTCTAGCGTCCGGTCAAGCGGAACGCTCATAACTCATGAAATCTTGAAAAGCTTGAGGATAAAAACCTCATACGCAATGTATCGTCATGAGAATGTATGGTCCGTATAAAAATTTTGAGCCAAATCCGTCTAAAGGTGATGTCTAGTCGTTAACGCATCTCCGACCGTATTCCACGCGCATGCGAGCTGACGAGTCTCTGTGCTCGATATTTATTACATTTCTGTTTTGGCATTACTTATTTTCATCCGACTTCCAGCGAATGCGTACTGAGCAATCTGTACGCGAAGGATTCTGCGACTTTGCTTCGAGCCAGTAAGAAGAAATCTGTACGCATTTTAATCGAAGCATTTCTTTGAATCTTGATACTTACCTAAATACTTTTCTGATAGCCATTGGATTCCTAGTTACAGTAGGTTCTGAAATTTTTTATCCACGGGGAGGGAAACATGCACCTTTTCCGAAACACAGAGAAAGCTCTTAGGGGAGACCTCCCGCTGGTTTTAAAATAGCTATTAGGCAATTTCTTTCCCACTTTTCAACATAAATGACTTTCATTGAAAAATTAATCGAGTTCTGACGAAAAGATTTATTTTAGCTGTTCGGAGTCTTGAGTCGCTTCTGTCTTATAATACAACTAGCAGTATGGCCCACGGCCCTGCCCAAGTGAATCAGGATCTCCAATAAAATGGGGAAAAGAAAGCTCCTAACGCAATGTACGAAAAGTTTTAACAATAACAAAACAAAAGATTACACATCGGATCGTAGAAATGCATAGAGTCCTTGCCGCGGAAGCACATTGTCCGAGAAACTGCCAGCTACCTGTAGCAAAAAACATGTTTGAACTCATCAAGGAAAATTAATTTAGAAAACGAAAAAAAGATATTTTAAACTGTCCTTGTCTTTAAATCCGACAAAAACGTTCCAGTTATAAGCTGAAAATGAAAATTATAGAGATGTTAGAACGTCAGATGTCAGGAATAGAAGAAACTTTTTAAATCCTACTACTAAAAGTTTATTGCAAACGATGAAATAATTAGATCATATACGAAATAAACTTTCTTAAACGCAAATCGTTTTCTTTTTCGATAGGGTAACATTGTTTTTTCAGTACAATTATCTATCGAAAAATCGCCCAAAAAATACCAAAATATTAAATAAAAATTGTTCTAGATTAAATTCTTAAAATTCCGGCTCGAGGGCATCTTCAGTCACCATTGGATGACTAACCCGGGTGCCAAATTCTCAGGCTCGGTAAGAAGGATAGATTGCTCTGACATCGCAGACATACACACAATAACACATACACACACAC
The DNA here is from genome assembly GCA_013235015.1 of Araneus ventricosus. Lineage (NCBI taxonomy): Eukaryota > Metazoa > Arthropoda > Arachnida > Araneae > Araneidae > Araneus > Araneus ventricosus. The sequence continues at coordinate 25,671 of BGPR01011833.1, forward strand.
ATACACACACACATACACACACACACACACATACACACACACACATACACACACACACACATTGGCTTTTATAAGTATAGATAATACAGAACTTTAAGCAGGAAAATATGAAATAATGTTTTGATTAAGATGAACTATTAACATGAAAATACTGTCACTGCTAAATCATTTGAACATTTTCAAAGTCGTACTGTTTCCAGTTTTGTGATATTTTCTGTTCATCAGAGATATTTCGAGGAGATTTCATTTTAGACAAAATTTAGACTGAGTTTCTCCCTTAAATCTATGTACATTTGAAATGAAGTTCTTACACATGTTATAAAAAATTATTTTTCACCGTCAACGCATCATAAAATTATTTAAGCACTTAAGGAAAACGGATTAAAATAAACATTCATTTAAAATAATTTATACTTTTCTTAACTAAATGTTTATTTAATGGTAATGTGTTGGTAATGTTTTTTCGGTACTTACGTATTAACGCCATCGAGGCTACAGATTGGCGGTAATGCGCCAATAAAGAGCAATCTTGTTTACAAAAACCGCCAAATTGGCGGCACTTAAAAACCGCCAAATTGGCGTTAATACGTAAGTACAAAAACCGCCAAATTGGCGGCACTTAAAAACCGCCAAATTGGCGTTAATACGTAAGTACAAAAACCGCCAAATTAGCGGCACTTAAAAACCGCCAAATCTGTAGCTGCGGTGGCGTTGGCGGCACTTAAAAACCGCCAAATTGGCGTTAATACTTAAGTACAAAAACCGCCAAATTGGCGTTAATACGTAAGTACAAAAACCGCCAAATCTGTAGCCTCGGTGGCGTTAATACGTAAGTACCGTTTTTTCTTATTTTGGAATGCGAATTAAATCATGAGTTTTTTTTTGATAAAATAACAAGATATAAAAAAAGTGCCAAAAGACGCCTTTAAATGCAATATTTTAAAATTTTAGAAGGATTTTTCAACATTAAATTAAGCAAAGTTAATGCTGAATTTTCAAAATAAATCTTTATTTTCAATGGAAAGCTTTTAACCTAGCGGAAATATGACAAGTGAAAAATGCATTCAACATATAAAGACTACCATTTTATTTTTTACGATGACAATGCCTGTAAACGTAATAAAAATTATACATAGGGAATATTGGTTTACTCTAACTTAAAGTAAATCTCTTGTGCATTGTTACCAAGTTCTTTGAGTAGCGGTTTAAAAGCCAGAGTAACGGTAACAAGTTTAAAAGCCAGATGGCTGATATTTTTAAATCAATCTTATTAGCGTTTGTATGTTTGTGTTTGGTTTTCCTCTTTCTTTTAAAGTAATGCTTATTAGATGGTACTGATCTCCTTTGTCTTTTGTTGGGAAATTTCGGGCTAAGAGAAGCTGTATGTGGCGTAATGCAAGCTTCGTACAGAAAAATTTCCCAATGATTATTTTGAATCCATTTCGAATAAAGTTCTTTAGCTCTTGAAACCAGCGGGAGTGTTCTCCCCTAAACTTTCTCGTATACTTCCCCAAAAAGGTGTCATTTCCCCTTCCCCCGCGTGGTTAAAAAAATTCGAACCTGCTGTTATCCAGAATCCAATGACTATCAGAAGGTTTTTTTCATTAGAGTGATTGAAAAATATCTAGGTAAAGAATCAAATTCAAAGTGATGCCTGCCGGTTAAAACGCATATCTATCGCACACTGCTAGGTTTCACTCTTGCCGTCTCAAGGACAAACTGACGTAATCGCTCCTTTCGCGAGCACAGACGATTGCTTCTGTACGCATGAGCGTGGAGATAGCGGATTGGTTTCAATGGTAAATTATACAGACCGACAGACAGTCAACCCTTTGACGGATTTGGCCCAAAGTTTTATACGGACCTGCATTCATGACGATACAACTGTGTATAAAATTTTATCCATCTGGCTTTTCAAGTTTTTGAGTTATAGCGTTCGCATGACCTTGAACATACATACAGACAGACTTCCCTTTGACGGATTCTGTCCAAAATTTGATAGAAACCTACAAATTATGTTTAAAGACCACATACCAAATTTCACCCCCGTAGCTCTCATAGTTTTCGAGTTATCGTGTTCACAGACATACAGACACACACACAGACATATTTCCTACATTGTGTTTTTCGGACTCGAGGAGGTCTAAAACGTGGAGATCCGTCAAAATCTCGAGTTCGCATTTTTTGACGATTACAATACTTTCTCTTTGTGTACTTCGTATACGAGAAAGGAAAAATGGACTAGAATAGATTCCTTGTTTGTTGTTTTCCAATTCCCTCTGAGTTAATCTTAGTTTTTTGACTTTCTTTGAATGATACTGATTTCCATTGTTCTTTGGCTTTCCTTTGCAGCTGCAATTGCGCTCGACTTAAACATTGTTTAAAGTTTATTATCTAAATTTATTGTTTATAAAAAATAGTTATTTTGTTTAAAGTTTAAGGTATCCGAACACGTTGAAAAGTCGATTTTCGGCCAAAATTCCCATTTTTTAATTTTTGATGATTTGGATAGTTCATTCATTTACCTTTCTAAAACATATTTACTTTTGTCGGTACGTTAATTAGAAGATGAGATATTAATTGTTTTATAACAAACCTAAAACCGGAAGTGGGCGTTTAATTAACCGGAAGTTGTCATTTAAAGGACAGATCCTGTCAAAAATTCTTTTAAACTGCATTTTTTCAAGTTAATATGATGTTAGTATATTTTTAGGAATTTTTTTTAAAGTTTAGATACTTAATTTAAGCGCGTGGCAAAACTAAAATTTGATTTTTCTCAAAACTAGATGTTATGCATAATTTTCACACTTCAAACATAATAACTCAAGATATTATCATTCGATTGTTCTGAAATTTTGTGAACACTTTTTTCAAATGTGTCTCTAGTAAATGTACTAGAATAATGTATGTTGTAACAATATTTTTTAAATTACGGTCTTTTATCTGAAAAATGACATGAAAAATTTGCTGAAGATCTTATAATGATTGTTCGATTAGCTCTAAAATTTTTATTTATACAAAGAATGTTAAGATTCTAGCACAAGCACTAGTCCATAGTATGTAGTTTATTTTAGTATTAGTTTTATTTGAATTATTACGAAAGTTTGACCTCTAGCATGTTTGAAGTTTTGGGGAATTTCCTCTAAAAAGCAGCAGAAATTCAAGATTTTTGTAAATTAATAATAATTTATACCCAAAAATTATACTCTAATATTAATCTTTATTAAATTCGAATCTAAAAAACATATTTTGGTATTTCTATTTCACAATTTTTAAAAAAAGTGCTCCGAACGTGTTCGGATACCTTAAGTTAAAATTTTTTAATAATTTTGTTAAAATTTATTCAAATTTGTCTAGTTGATTGTTTTTAAGTTTTTTGAGTAGCGTAATTTTAAACTTCAAATTGTGCTAAAAATTTAACCGCATTATTTTAGAAGCCTTACCTGTTCTGCCCTTTGTGCTCATCCACCTCCATAATGGAATTACAGGGTGTCCAACAAAGGACTCCCTGATTTTAAAATTAAATAACTCGGCAACGGAGATCGATAGAAGATTGAAACCGGTGGAATGCTTAGTCTGAGAGCAGTAAAAATCTCATACAGAAGTTTCAAAATTAGTCACAAATGTTGCCGACAGGTGGCGCTGTACGTTGCAATCGCTATTCAGAGTCCGAGAAGAAAGCTGTAAACTGTCATTTGCAAGCAATCGTTGCAACCACATCACAATCGATTCAAAATGTGCATTTTTCGTGCTTGCATAGGACAGTTTACTGCTTTCTTCTCGGACTCTGAATAGCGATTGCAACGTGTACAGCATGCAGCGCCACCTGTCATGTATTGTGACTAATTCCCTGAAAACTTCTATATGAACATACTATCTCCAGATAGCCATTCCATTTCAATCTTCTATCGATCTCAAATTACAATTGACAGTACAAAATCGAGAAATCCTTATTAGACACCTATGAATCTACTAACATAATGTGACAGTTGCATTAAAGGCCCTGGCTGCTTGTATCGTATAACGTTTATCTGTTCGTTGACTGCATGTAGTAAGAGTCCGTGTTCTTATTTTTCCATAAAGATATGCGGCGCATTTATTCCAGTTAGATTATCTTACCTGTCACCTTGGTCTTACTTTAGTATGAGCAAAAGTAAGTAAAATTACTATACCCAGCCAACATTACAAAGTGAATTGAGAAGATGTTCTTCAAAGAATTAGAGCTATACTGTAACTCTAATTCGGCTTTTGGTTCGTATGTAATATCAAGGTATCGGAGAAAACTTTTTTTTGCAGATTCAGTGAATCATCCGTCAATACAATAAAAGCAACTTCTTCAAGATAACACCAGCTTAATGTCTCGTCAGCCAACAGAATAGCATCTTACTATCTCTCTTTTCTAGAATTTTACAGCACAAAGAAAAACCAGGGTGATGGCTTGAACTTTCTCGCGACCCAGTAATGTAGGGTAGGTAAAATGCACAAGAATATTTGATGGGTAGGGTAAATATTCTTGGGAATTATTTTACCCAAATTTACCGTTGGCCTGGAAAAAAAAATTATGAATGATGATTTATTAGAACATATAAAATTCGCTAGATTCCAAAGCAATATTTTGCAAAAATTGCGTATATTTCCTGTAGTGCTTACACGCGCGCTGGGGTACCACAACTTGTTTAACGCGCAGGTACGAGAATGCTATTATAGATATCACTTTTGATATTCACCGTACCTATGGATTAATCACGGAAGCGTCATGTGGAGAATGTGGGGAACCAGGAAGTTTCGTTTTTAGAGTACCATTATTTTCGAAGAAGCTGCTTTCCTCTCCTTTAGTTTCATTACGTAGACCGCCAAAGTCAAAGAAATGACCAACCATACTCATGAATTAAGATAAGCCAGAAACTCACGCCAGCACATAGTCGCAATATGCATTTGAATAGTATACACGAAGATTGAACTACCTTTTTTTTAACAGATTGACAGACAGAGAGTGGACTGGAATCTGCAATTAGGTTACAGAAGGCCATATACAAATTTTATATATCTAAGTAATTTATCGTAAAAATTGTTGTATTTCACAGAGTTTTGCGATTATACAGACCGACAGACAGTCAACCCTTTGAAGGATTTGGCTTAGACTTTATATATACGGACCTACATTCGCATTGATAAGGCCTTGTACCCAGATTTTTATCCATTTAGATATTCAAGTTTTGGAGTTATAGTATACATGAAGACATTAGGCATACAGATTGGACTTCCATAGACCCAGGTTGTCAAGGTGACAGGGAAACCTCTAAGGTGCTTATGTGTAAAGATCCGCATACAAAGATTTCATCCCTATCACGGGCAGAATGAAGATTCCAGGCGTGGAGATTCATCAAAATCTCGAGTTCAAGATTTTTGACGATTACAATACTTTCTCTTTGCAGGTAGCCACCTCGTATACGAGAGTAAAACTGACTTTCCAACCTCAACAGATATTTTTTTGATTTTTTTCGCATCCTGATGTAAGATATTTTTATTTCCGCATCACAATCGCAAGATATTTTTTAGTTTTTTTACGCATCGATATGAATATTTTTGATTTTCATCTGATAGATATTTTTTTTAATTTTTTTCATCTGATTTAGATATTTTTTATTTTTTCGCATCCTGATATAGATATTTTTGGATTTTTCGCATCTGATACCAGATATTTGCAGTTTTCGCATCTAATTAGATATTTTTTATTTTTTTTCGCATCTGATATGAATATTTTTTGATTTTACGCATCTGATATAAGATATTTTGATTTTCATCTGATATAGATAGCTTTTTTTATTTTTCGCATCTGATTTAGATATTTTTATTTTTTCATCTGATATAGATATTTTGATTTTTCCATCTGATGTAGATATTTTTGATTTTTTTCGCATCTGATACAGGAATATTTTTGATTTTTCACATCAGTACTGGAATATGCAGTCTTATGCCACCAGATGTGAAAAAAAATCGGAAATATTCATTAATAATTCTGAAAAAATCAATTTTCTTTCTCTTATAAAAGTTTAGAAATAGAGATAAGTTATTATGTATTGGTAGCCTATTCATTATATTAATATCTACCTAAATAACAATGCTTAAAAATTCATTAAATTAATATATTTATTTTCCTGGTTTTCTCAGTAAGTTAGCAATTACCTCAATTAATTTTTTAAGTCTGCATAATTTATTTTCTATGGAAACAACATTGATTCTTCATTGAACTCTGTTATACAATTATAGCATATATCTTACTTGAACAATTACAATTTATTATTATTTATTCTCTATCACATTTTCTTTTTTTAGGCTTACGACATCCAAATAACGACATCTGAGAATTTTCCTCCTACATCTTATCACGCCGTTATTGAGGTGTCGACCTTACCTCCAAGAAACAGAGAGTTTAGATTCAGAAACCCGATTCCATAAAGATCTGTCAGTATCGACTAGATTAAATCCACACATGGAGGAGTCAAATCCCCCCCCGCTGGTGTAGTGTGGAGATTTAGAGACAGGAATGCTCAGCCCATGTGTCGTCCTCGTCAACTGACCGCAGTTCAAAATTGAAAATACACACATGTATTTCAGAACTGTGGCCGTTAATATAACTTCAAGACTAAACTTATGCATCCTCTGATCTACCCCCCCATTACTTTTGGCCTCAACCATACGCCCAGCTGACTGTGCCAAGGGAGTGCTAGTCATAAAATTACATATAATTATGATCAAATGCTTATTCCTTAACCGTATACTGCATAATTACTTGATCAAATACTTATTCAGCTATTGATTTGTATTTAATGCTTACAGAATTTTGTATTTATTTAAGAAGCTGAAACAATGCAATTTAGAAACAGATTGGCGACAAAATTTATGAGGATGGTTTGAGGTCAATGGCATATATTAAAAGACATATTTAAATGCAAATTGAAAAGAAAGATGCCACAAATCTTGTCCTGGAATATGTTTCATCCTCCTTCCCTGTTTCCCTTATGATATTAGTAATGATTTCTTAGACACCCAAAGTTCCTCCACTCAAAAATAAATAAAAAAAGATAAAGTCTCGAGAGTATTTTTTTGGAATTTATTATAATCTCGAAGAATCGGTAAATAACAACAAAGATATATTTCTCATTTTTGGATCGTCTACATAATCGGTTTGCATCTTCTGTGCGAGAGTCGGCAAAATAAGAGATTACTCTTTAAGGAGGCTAGAAAAATTTATTCACGTTCTTGAAACCTTGTATTCAAAGAGTACTGAACAAATTTTGGCGCAGAACACAGCAATATTTTATTTCGATAATAAGTCAAGGGATAATTACTATACTATTTCATAAGACCCAACCTCAAGAATCTAGAGTAGTAATGAATTGCTTTTCTCTCGTATGCAGAGTATACAAGAAATACTGTAATCCTCAAAAAAAAATTCGAGACTCGAGGATTTTGACAGAATCCTCTCGCACTACTTTCCTCAATATGCAGAGTATGCAAAGATAAGTATTATGATAAATCAAAATTCAATTCGAGATTTTTGGCCAGATCTCTTTACTTTCTCATTATACGAGTATGAGAAGGTCTATGATCGTCAAAGAATTCCAGACTCCGGATTTTGTGATCTCTCTTTTACTCTCGTAATACAAGTATACAAGGAAATCACTGTAATCGTCAAAATTCAGACTCGAGATTTTGGCTAATCTCTCTTTTACTTTTCCTCGTATACGAAGTATACAAGGAGAGAAGTACTGTAATCATCAAAAGAATTCGAATAAGTTTTGGCGAGATCTACTCTTTTACTTTTCTATAAGCCAATACGGGGGGGGTATACACAAGAGAATACTGTAATCGTCAAAAGATTCAGACTCGGATTTTTGACGGATCTCGCACTTTACTTTCCTCGTGATAATACAGGTATGCAATGAAAGAGGTCATTTCTTTGTATGCTTCGTATGCGAGAAATAAAGAGATTCAATCAAAGATCTCAGTTCGAACCACCCGACGTTACGATACTTTCTCTTTTTCAGCCCGTACTTCGTATGCGAAAGTAAAGAGGAGATTGATCAAAGATCCTCGGATTCGAATTTTGACGATTACGGCTCTTTGCTGTAGCCGTATGCGGAAAGTAAAAGAGGAGATTCATCATCTCGAGTTCGGTACACGACGTTACGAACATTCTCTTTGTAGCAAATGTACGAAGAGAATGAAAATTTCGTCGAAGATCTCAATTCGAATTTTGACGATTACAACTCTTTCTCTTTGTAAAACAAACCATGCGAGGAGAATAAAGGAGGAAGATTCGTCGAATCTCGGTTCAAATTTTGACGACCCTGATACTTTCTCTTTGTAGCCAACTAAATAGAGTAGTATTACCGTTTTCTCGATAGACATGAATGGTATAGCATTAATCGCGACTTGATTTCAAGCAAAATTTGTTCGATGCGCGTTTCGAGAAAGAACGTGAATAAGTACAACGCCGTGTTGCCGACTTTCACGCAGAAGATGGAAACCGACCTTGAGACGGGGCAAAATGAGTAAATATATTTTGTTATTATTACCATTTTTCGAGATTATAACCAGCCTAAAATAGCTTCGAGACCTTCTTATCTTTATTTATTTTTTGAGGAGCGTGGAAAGACTTATGGTCAGAAAATCAATATCATAAAGAAACGGAAGGAAGATGAGCATATTTCAAAGGACAGCACACAGCGTCTTTTTTGCGGGTATCGACACCCCGGCATCAGAAATCATCTGCTGAAAATTTTGTCATCAGTATTTAAAATCGAAACATTACCAGCTAATGGCGCACAACGCAATTTAATAATTAAACCACCAATCAAATCATCAGCCGAACAATGTTTGATCATAATTATATGCATGCGGCTTGCGAACAAAGCATTTTGATCGCCAGTATATGCGGTACATGACTAGCCTAGCGCCAGTCGGCGCTGGTACTGTAGTTGAAGACCTCAACATGTCGAGAGGATGTGATCAGAGATTTTAGTTGATTATATTAACGTGCGTTCTGAAAACGGCGCGTAGCGGTATTCAGTACGCGAACCGCCGCGGTCGGTGGCGAGAACGGCGTAGACTTTGACATTCCGCATCTCTAAACTTCACTACGCACCGGCGAAGACATCTACGTGTGGTACAACGAATGCTCGTGCGGATCTTCGAGCAGGTCGGGTTTTCGAATCCTAGAACCTCGTTTCGAATCGGCTCGCCTCGGCGCGGCATGACAAGAAGACAGGAGGGCCTGCAGATGTCGTTATTCGATGTTTCAAACTAAAGAACAGACGAAGTGAATAATAATGTGTTATGTTACAGCCAATAAAGATATAGCCGCTGTGTTAACGGCAGCAGGATTCGCGTGAAGAATCGGCGTTGCTCCATGAAAATGATTATGAGACTTGCGCCCAATTGAGATGATTTAACTGGGGTACTGAGGAACCGGAAGAAAACAAACTCAAGTAATTTAATGAATTTTAAGTGCATTGTTATAGATGAATGATGACAAACAGATATGAATCGCTTATTGCTTTTATCTATTTTCAAAAGGCTTTTACGGAAGAGAAGAAAGGCTGATTTTTCGCGGCTTTAATATTGAATACTGCGGTTTTTTTTAAATGCCGGTGGCGGGCATGAACCTGCATGTGCTGTCGAGATATTGAAAAAAAATCGAAAGGCATGTTATCGAATAGAAAGAAAGGAAGGCCATGTCAGATATGAAAGATCGAAAATATTCATCGATACTTCGAAAATGAAATATTCGAATCGGGTATACTGAAAATGAAAAGAATATTCATCGGGTGCGGAATCAAAGGCTTATTCATATCGAGATATAGCGTAAAAAATAAAGGAAAACTAAACATCAGTGCGGCGAAATGAAATATTCATATCGAGTATCGAAAATCGAAAATGTCATGTCGAATGCCGAAAAATCGAAAATATATTCATATCGAATCGAATACCGAAAAGAATGAAAAGGTATTCATGTCAGATGCTGAAAATCGAAATATTCTGTCGAATGGCATCAAAAAAATCAAGAATATTCATGTCAGATGCTGAAATAAAGTATTCTGTATCGAATGCTAAAAAAAAATCGAAAATGATGGTAGAAGGTGAGGAAAACCGATTTTCACTTTTCATCGTAACGAACCTGCGAAACATTATGATAAATCGAAAATTCGACTCGAAAGATTTTGACGATCTCACGTTGCAGGGAGTATCATCTTTGACGTAACTCGAAAACTTTGTTAGAGCTGCAGGGAAAATAATTTACGTACATGTGATCTTTACGCCAATTTGTAGTTTCTGTCAATTTTGAGACAGAGCTTTCGTCTATGAGAAGTCTTGTCTGTATGCCCGCACGTTCATGTGAACACTAACTCCAAAACTTGAATATCTAAAATGAATAATTCGACGCACAATTTTATCATCATGATAATAGTCCGTATAAAAGATTTTGGGCCAAATCATCGAAAGGAGTTGACTGTCTGTCGGTCTGTATGATCACTGGGCTTTTAATGAACACAATAACTCTTTGCGATAATTACTTAGACTCAAAATTTTGTATGTAACCTTCACAACCTTAATTTATGGTGTGTCTATTTTCGTTTCATTCGTTAAAAAAAGGTGTTCAAAATTGCGTATTTTCAGTTCAAAATGCATTGCAATATATGACCAGCGACTATTCGCTATTTCTCAGTATTAATAGTTGACTTTTTTCGACAACAGCGACTACGAAGAAGAGAACTGTAACGGAAGAGGAAAGAAGCCTTTTTCGAAATAATAACTGACCCTAAAACGAAGACACCGACCTCACATTCTCCATGCAGACGCCTAATGAGTATACATGGCGTGGTGGCTGTGACTATCATAATGGCATTTCATGCTCAAGGTGGAAATGATTGTGGCCTCGGCAGCATAACAATTGTGGTTTATGCGCAGTGCAGTATTGAAGTTTTGAAATTCATGAATTTATAATGTTTCATTATGGAAATCGCATTCATGGTACGCAAAATAACAGGCCTTGAGTAAATGCCCGGGAATGTTGCACCTTGCGCTGGAGTAGTATTCTTGGGGTATTGCCCGCGCATTGCACCAGATAGGCCCGGCAGAGATTTCGGGTTAAGTGCTCCGCTATTTCTTTGTGTTATTGCCAGAAAGGAGATTAGTGATGTTGCTGTTAAGCGACATTCGTATTGTTGTGTTTCTTGATGTTGCTTTATTGTGATGGTGTATTCATTGAATCTGTGTGCGAAGCTTTTCTGATATAAACATTATTTACAAGGATTAAAAGCGGATTAGGATACGTAGTATGGTTGGTACGGAAGAACATTCTTTCAATTCGCTATATTATTGGTATGTCAATTTGTTCGTTGCGATGAAATGCAGACGGACAATTCAATTGAATAATGCGTTGCACGTTGCAAATAAGAACGCGGACATATGGCGGCGACAACGAACAGATAGGTATTGCAGCGACATGGCTGATTAGGCCTTTGTCAGCTGTCACGATACATGTTCTGGGTGTCCAACGGGGACTCACAGGTTTTTCAAGGTTAGATAACGGTGGCGGGGTCGGTAGAGAGGGTTTAGGGGCCGTTTGGATGGTCACGGGGCGGTAAAGATCTCGGTGTGCCTTCCCTTGGTTCAGGGTTCATGGATCGTGGTTAATCTGGCCCTGTTGCTAATCTTGGTATTACTGATGTACGAAACGGTGCTTAAATGACAGGAAACCTAACTCGGGACTCCTGGAGCCGTATGCTGCACTTCTGATATTTTGATTGATTTTGTGTGGAGAACTCTTTGCTGTCTCCGGTTTTTTTTTTTTTTTTTTTTTTTTTTTTTTTTTTTTTTTTTTTTTTTTTTTTTTTTTTTTTTTTTTTTTTTTTTTTTTTTTTTTTTTTTTTTTTTTTTTTTTTTTTTTTTTTTTTTTTTTTTTTTTTTTTTTTTTTTTTTTTTTTTTTTTTTTTTTTTTTTTTTTTTTTTTTTTTTTTTTTTTTTTTTTTTTTTTTTTTTTTTTTTTTTTTTTTTTTTTTTTTTTTTTTTTTTTTTTTTTTTTTTTTTTTTTTTTTTTTTTTTTTTTTTTTTTTTTTTTTTTTTTTTTTTTTTTTTTTTTTTTTTTTTTTTTTTTTTTTTTTTTTTTTTTTTTTTTTTTTTTTTTTTTTTTTTTTTTTTTTTTTTTTTTTTTTTTTTTTTTTTTTTTTTTTTTTTTTTTTTTTTTTTTTTTTTTTTTTTTTTTTTTTTTTTTTTTTTTTTGCTGCCATAGTTTGGATCTGTGTACTTGTGTATTGTGTGTGTATATGTATGTATTGTGTGGCTTGTATATAGTCTATGAATCGGGGTCTCTCTTTGATTGGTTTGTCTCTTCAAATTCGATTAGATTGGATGACACAGAGACTGTTCAAAGACTTCTGAAATGTCTCGTGTCTGTGTTGAGTTCAGGCTTGAACTGATCAGGCTGGACTGGAATTTGGTGAATCAGGGGTGTTGACAAGATTGATGTAAGATTTTAACTATGAAATCAGTTTACTAGCGAGAGAGATTGATAATAATAATAATATATAATAATATATTAATATAATAATATGAGGAGAGACAGAGGAATGACAGGGTATGAGTGCTGTCTGGAGGTCCCAAGACCTCAGGCAGTGCTGGAGGAGATGACTGTGTGCTGGAGACTGCGTGGACTGGTCTTTGCTTTAAGAATCTCTTAACATTCTTTGTATGAAATAAAATTTTGGGACTGAGGAAATCAGGCTGTCATTATAAGATCTTCAGCGAAATTTTCATGTCATTTTCAGATGAACCATGTTAAAGATATTGTGCAACATACATATTCTGGTATTTACTGAACGCATTGAAAATTGCAAGGCCTAAGAACATAATATCTTGGGGTATTATATTTGATATTATGCATAACATCAATTTTGAAAATCAAAATTTTAATTTTGCCGCCTTTTAAGTAAATATCACAAACTTTAAAAAAAATTCCTAAGCATCTGTAACTGAAAATGCAATTTAAAAGAATTTTGACAGGATCTGTCCTTTAAATGACGGCAGTGATAAACGCCCACTAGAAGTTTTGAGTTTGTTCTCAAACAGTATTATATCTTCCTGAATTATATGACTTTAAAGCATAAACAATATTTTAAGAAAATAAATGAATGAACTATCCAAATCATCAAGAATAAAATGAAGGTGGCAAAATCACTAAATGTTCAATACATAAAACTTTCAAACAAAATAACTATTTTATAGTAATAAATTTGAATAAACTTTTAAGCAATATTCAGAACTCATTTTCAACCTGGCAATCAATGTCATTCAAAAGAAATCAGAAACTAGACCCAACTCAAGAGAATGAAAGGAAAGCAACAAGTAAAGAGAATCTATTCTAATCCCATTTCCACTTTTCTCATATGCAGAAGTACGCAAAGAAAGAAATGTTATGTCGTCAAAATGCCAGGGGCTCGAGATTTTTGACTTGAATACTCACGTTTTAGACACTCCTCGAGTCCGAAAAGAGCACAGTGCCAGGAAATATATGCTGTGTGTCTGTATGTCTGTATTTTGATAGCTCCGAGAGCTATGAGCTGCAGGGGTGAGTTTGGTGTGGTCTTTAGGCATGGTGGTTTTATAAATTTTTGGGAACAGAATCGTCAGAAATTCTGTCTGTATGTATGTTTCGAGGTCATGCAGTACTTCTCGCTCAAAACTTGAAAAGCCAGATGGATTAAAATTTTACTTACACGGTTGTATCGTCATAGATGCCAGTCCAAATATAAAACTTTTGGGCAAATCCGTCAAGAAAGGTTACGGCTATCTATCCGTCTATATAATTTACCATTTAAAACCAATCTTCATCTCCACGCTCATGCATGCAGAGCAATGTCTTTCATGAGAAAAGGTAATTAATCATTGTCATGAGACAACAGAAGTGAAACCTAACAGTGTGATAGATATGCATTTTAACACGGCAGACATCACTTTGGGTGATTCTTACCTAGATATTTATATAATCCTCTAATGAAAAAAACCTTCACAATGAATCATTGGATTCTAGATAACAGCAGGTTCAATTTTTTTAACCACACATAGAGGAAGAAATAATACCTTTTTTGAGGAAGTATACGGAAGATTTAGGGAGAACACTCCTGGTTTCAGAGCTAAAGAACTTTATTCCGAAATACGTTCGGAAATAATCATTAGGAAATTTTCTGTACAAGCTTACGTACGCCACCACAGCTTCTCTTGGCCAAGGAATTTCCCAACCAAGACGAAGGAGATCAATTTAATCTAATAAAGCGTGCTTTAAAGAAGGAAAAGCCAAACACAAACCTTCTGACCTTTAATAAGATTGATTCAAAATATCAACCATCCTGGCTTTAAACTTATTACCGTTACTCTAAGCACTTAAACCACTTCTCAAGAACTTAACAATGCACAAGGATTTATTTAAGTTAGAGTGATAATATTCCCTGTATAATTTTTATTACGTTTTACAGGCATTATCATCTCGTAAGAATAAAATTCAGTAGTCTTTATATGTTGGATAAATTTTTTTCATGTCTCTTCGCTAGATTCACGAAGCTTTCCATTAGAATAAAGATTTATTTTGAAATTCAGCATTAGCACAGCAATTTCAGTATTGAAAAAAGAATCCTTCTAAAATTTTAAAATATTGCATTTAAAGGAGCGTCTTTTGGCCTTTTTTATATCATTACTTTATCAAAACTCATTGATTCAATTCATTCCAAAGATAAGAAAAAGCAATTACTTACGTATTCTTATACTGCAGGGCCTGGATTTGGCCGGTTTTTATGCCACGTATTAGCAGCGGTTTTTGTGCCAAATGTCTTGCTCAATTTGGCAGTTTTAAGTGCCGCCAGCATACCAGCTACAGATTGGCGTTTAAGTGCCGCTAATTTGGCAGTTTTGTACGTATTAACATAATTGGCTGATTTTAAATGCCGCCAATTTGGCCAGTTTTGTACTTACGTAACGCCAATTTGGCAGTTTTAAAGTACCGCCAATTTGTATTTTTATGAAACAAGATTGCTCTTTGTGGCGCAGTACCGCCAATCTGTAGCCCTCGATGGCGTTAATACGTAAGTACCGAGAAAAGGTATTACCAACACATTACCATTAAATAAGAGCATTTTAGTTAAAAGAGAAGTATAAATTATTTTAGATGATATTTATTTTAATCGTTTTTCATAAGTGCCAAATAATTTTGCCAGTGGGTGACGGTGAAAATAATTTTTACAAGCATGTAAGAACTTGTTTTCAAATGTACATAGATTTAGGGAGAACTCAATCTAAAATTTTTGGTCTAAAGATGAGAATCTCTCGATATCTCTGATGAACAGAAGAAATATCACAAAGGCTGAGAACAGTACGACTGACTTTAGAAGATATTTTCGAAGTAGTTTAGCAGTGATTGAGTGTTTTTCCATGTTAATGGTTCAAATGTTAATCAAGGCTTATTTATTTCTTATTTTTCATAGCTTAAGTTCTGTATTATCAATAACTTATAAGAAACCAGTAATAGTAATGTGTCAGCAACCAATATTGTGTATGTATGTGTGTGTATGTGTATTAATGTATGTAATGTCAACATAATGTATGTAATGTGTGTAATAACGTAATAACCATGTGTGTGTGTATAATATCTGCGATGTGTCAGGCAAATCTATCCTTTTGCTTACGAAGCGCTGAAATTTGGCACCTCTGGGAATTAGTCACCAGGTAGTGACAGATGCGCCTCGAGCCAGGAATTTTTTAAAATTTAATCTGAACAATTTTATTTAAATATTTTAGCGGTATTTTGGGCGATTTTCATAGATAATTGTATGAAAAAAAAATTTGTTACTATCGAAGAAAGAAACGATTTGCGTTTAGTAAAGTTTATTTCGTATAATCTAGTATTTCTCGTTCCAAATGAAACTTTGTAGTAGTTACAATGAGTTTCTTCATATTCCTGACATCTGACGTTCTAACATCTCTATAATTTTCATCATTTTTCAGCTTATAACTGGAACATTTTTTGTCGGATTTAAAGAGCAAGGACAGTTTAAAATATCTTTTTTCGTTTTTTTAAATTAATTTTTCCTATTGATGAGTTCAAACTGATTTTTTGCCTCTGGTGCTGGCGAGTTTCGGACAGGTGACCTTCCTCACGCGGCAAATCTATGCATTTCTACGATCGATGCTGTATCTTTTGTTTTGTTCATTTAAAACTTTCACATTATCGTTAGTGAGCTTTCTTTTTCCCCATTTATTGAAATCCTGATTCTTTGGGCAGGGCCGTGGGCGTACTGCTAGTTGTATTATACGACAGAAGCTGACTCAAGACTCGAAAGCTGAAAATAAAATCTTTTGCGTCAGAACTCGATTAATTTTCAATGAAAGTCATTTATGTTGAAAGTGGAAGAAATTGCCTAATAGCTATTTTAAAACCGGCAGAGGTCTTCTCCCTAGAGCTTTCTCCTGTGTTTCTGAAAGGTATGTTTCCCTCCCCGCGTGGATAAAATTCGAACCTACTGTAACCAGGGAATCCAATGACTATCAGAAAGTATTTAGGTAAGTATCAGATTCAAAGAAATGCATTCGATTAAAATGCGTACAGATTTCTCTGCTGGCTCAAAGACAAAGTCTTGCGCAATCCTTCGCGTACACAGATTATACCAGTACGCATTCGCATGGAGGAGTCGGATGAAAATAGAATTGCCAAGCAGAAGTCAATAAATATCAGCACAGAGATTGCGTCAGTACGCATGCGCGTGGAATGGCGGATTCGTTAAGACAGTCAACCTTTAGACGGATTTGGCCCAAAATTTTTATACGGACCTACATTCTCATGACGATCTGATTGCGTAGCCAGGAGATTTTTATCCTCAAGCTTTTCAGGATTTCTGAGTTACTTAGCGTTCACGCTGACCACGGACGCCTGAACATTCCAAATTGACAGTTTTGTCAGGGTGAAAGAAACCTACAGAAAAGTGATGTTAAAGACCACATGCCATTTCATCCCATAGCTCCTAATAGTTTTTCAATTTATCATGTTCTGGAGCAGGCATAATTCCAAATTTGTATTTTTTCGGACTCAGGAAATCTAAAACGTGATTCATCAAATATCAGGATTCAATTTTTTGGCAATTACAATACTCTCTTTGTAACACCATTCGAGAAGAAGTAAAAGGAGATTCATCAAATCTCGATTTCGAATTTTTGGCAATTACAATACTTTCTCTTTGTATACTTCGTATGCAGGAAAGTAAAAGAGATTCGTCAAAATCTCGAGTTCAATTTTTGACGAGGGTAATACTTTCTCTTTGTATGCATGCGAGAAAGTAAAGAGATTCATCAAAGATCTCGAGTTCAGATTTTTTGACGATTACAATGCTCTCTTTGTATGCTTAGTATTCGAGGAAAGTAAAGGGGTTAAGTCTAAAGATCCAGTTCAGATTTTTTGACGATTACAATGCTCTCTTTGTATTCCTTCGTATTCAGAGAGTAAAAAGAGATTCGTCAAATCTCGAGTTCAGATTTTTTGACGATTACAATGCTATAACTGTATACTTCGTATTCGAGAGAAGTAAAAGAGATTCGTCAAAATCTCGAGATTCGAATTTTTTGACGATTACAATACTTTCTCTTTATATACTACGTATTCGAGAAAGTAAAAGATTCATCAAAATCTCGAGTTCCAAGATTTTTTTGACGATTACAATACTTTCTCTTTATACTTCAGCCGAGAAAGTAAAAGAGGAGATTCATCAAAATCTCAAGTTCAATTTTTGGCAATTACAATACTTTCTCTTTGTATGCTTCGTATTCAGAAAGTAAAAGAGGAATTCATCAAATCTCAGTTGAATTTTTTTGGCTTGGTAATACTTTCTCTTGTATACTTCGTATTCGAAGTAAAAGAAATTCATCAAAATCTCGAGTTCAAGTACAGCAATTACAATACTTTCTCTTTGTATGCATACAGTAAAGAAATAAAAGAGATTCATCAAAATCTCGAGTTCAATTTTTTGACAATTACAATACTTTCTCTTTGTATACTTCATATTCGAGAAAGTAAAAGAGATTCATCAAAATCTGATTTCAGATTTTGGCTTGATTACAATACTTTCTCTTTGTATACTTCGTATACGAGAAATAAAAGAATTCATCAAAATCCTCGAGTTCAATTTTTTGAAGCAATTACAATACTTTCTCTTTGCTTGCTCGCTAGTTTGAGAAATAAAATGTATCCTATTAGTCCATTATTTATATACTTTGCATACTATACATTTCTTTTAGCATTTAAAATACACAGCCAGTCTTTTCACTCAAAGTGGTGTAACCACTTGAAATCCACATCACATTCAAACATCATTATTTTTTCAGCGTAAGAGATTGCCAAAAAATTTCAAAATCTTTTTCCAGTTGCATTCATTGAAAGGAAAAGTATTGCAAGGAAATGAATATCAGCTCAAAGAACAATTCATCGCGTAATTATGATCATGGCATCGTAGATATTTTTGAGTTATTATTTTCCGTGTTTACTCATTTCCATATCTCCAGTCATGAGGAAGAATATGCCAACAAATTTCTCTTTAAGAAACAATGTATAGTTAACCTCACTACAATACTTGCAATAGAATTTTGATTTTCTAATTTAAAGTTTATGGACATAATATTTTCCATACAGTTTTGTATTTGCCATTCATTTATCATGTCTACGATAGAATTAATTTCTGAGTTCCATATTAAGCCAGGATCAATGTCCATATCATTTTTTCTGCTGCAGTAACAGAGGAGATTGATAAACAAATATAGAAAAGCCAATAGTTTTAATACAATTGGAGTTAGTTATTTTCTTGCGAAAATGATACTTTTGTAGCTGGAAATCTCTCAAGTTGGGTATATCATTCATTACTTTTTCAATGCTTTTTCACCAAATGAAATAATTTCTTCATGAAAGCTGGTGTAAAGATAAAATAATGCCACAAAAGTCCTATAACCCCTTGGCCTTCAGAAAGACCTTTTGTTGACTTTATATCTATTATTAGACCCTCACCAACGCCTTACAGATATAAAAGAACTTAAATTACCCATGATACATTCAGTGATCTAAATTTAGTTATATCATTCATTTACTTTTCTAAATGCTTTTTCACAAGAGTAAAATGATTTTCTTGATGAAGAAAACTGGTGAAGATAAAATAATATAAAAAAAAAGTCATACAAGGCTTTTTTTTGTAGTATATCAGCTCCTTGAAAGATCTTTGATGGCTTTATATCTGTAGGCCCTCATTAGGCCCTCACAGCTTGACTTACAAATATAAAAGACTTAAAAATTGCCTCAGTGCATTCAGTGATCTAAATTTATTTATATCGTTCATTACTTTTCTAATGCTTTTTCCTGAAAGTGAGTAAGATTTTCTTCATGTAGAAAACTGGTGCAGAAGGCAAAATAATATAAAAAAAAATCATACAAACTTTTTTTATGATACTCCTTGACTCCTTCAAGAAGATCTTTGATGACTTTATATCTATTAGGCCCTCATTGCATTCTTAACGACTTACAAATATAAAAGACTTAAAATTGCCCTCAGTGCATTCCAATTGATCTAAATTTGGTTATATCATTCGTACTCTAATGCTTTTTTCCACAGAGTAAAATGAATTTTCTTGATGAAGAAACTGGTGTGAAGATAAAATAATGTAAAAGTCATACAAACTTTTTTTTGCAGCGATACTCCTTGACTCCTTGAAAGATCTTTGATGACATATATCTAATGCAGGCCCTCAGTAGGCCCTCTTAGCGACTTAGATATAAAGGACTTAAGAATTGCCCTCGATGCATTCAGGTAGTCGTTATTTATATCGTTCAGCTACTTTTCTAATGCTTTTCACAGAGTAAAATAAGATTTATTCATGAAAGAAGCTAGTGTAAGATAAATAATATAAAAGTCCACCGACTTTTTTTGTACTTGACCTTCAAGGAATATACTAAAGACTATATTTGGCCAGGCCTCCACCAGCGCCTTAAAAGTATAAAAAGACCCAAGAGTACCCTCGATGCGTTAATTGATCTAAATTTATTTTATATCGTTCATTACTCTAATGCTTTTTTTCTGGAATAAAATATTTATTCATGAAAGCTAGTGTGAAGATGAAATAATATAAAAGTCCTACAAACTTTTGCTGCCCTTGCTGACCAACCAAGAAGACCTTTTAAAGACTTCACTATTTATTAAAGCCCTCATGACATGGCAAATATAAAGACTTAAAGAAAATTGCCCTCGATGCATTTAGTGATCCGTTGTTTTATTATCGTTCATTGCTTTTCTAGTACTTTTCACAGAATTAAATAATTTTATTCATAGAGAAATAGATATGAAGATGAAATAATATAAAAGATCCTAAACTTTTTTGTGCCCCATACATTATCAAAGAAAGTTATTTTAAGACTTCATATTTATTAGGCCCTCACCAGCGCCTTAAAAAATATAAAGGGCTTAAAGATTGCCCTCGATACGTTTAGTGATCGATTTGTTTATATCGTTCATTCTTTCGAATACTTTTCTAGATAAATAATTTTATTCATGGAAGGAAGCTGGTGTGAGAGGATGAAAGGAAATAATATAAAAGATCTTTCTAGAGCTTTTTTTTTTTTTTGTACTTTATTATGAGACATAAAGGACTTCATATTTTATTAGGCCCTCTGAAGCATGTAAAAGATAAAAGAGGCTTAAAGAATTGCCCTCGATGCATTTAAGTTGATCTAAATTTATTTATATCGTTCGTGCTTTCTAATGCTTTTCTGAGTAAAATAAAATTTTATTCATTAAGAGAAAGCTGAATCTAGAGAATGAAAATAATATAAAAAAAAGAATCCACCACAAACTTTTGTACTATGACCCCTTCAGAAAGACCTTTTTAAAGACTTCATATTTATTAGGCCCTCACAACGCCTTAAAGATATAAAGACTTAAAGATTGCCTCGATGCATTTAGTGATCTAAATTTGTTTATATCGTTCATTACTTTCTAATCTTTTTTTCACAGAGTAAAATAATTTTTATTCATGAAGAAAGCTGGTGTAGAATAGAAATAATAAAAAATCCATAGAGCTTTTTTTTGTGCCCTTGTTATGAAGACCTTTTTAAAGACTTCTTATTTGTAGGCCTCACCCAGCATATAAAATATAAAAGACTTAAAAAATTGCCCTCGATACATTCAATGATCCTAAAATTTATTTATATCATTCATTACTTTCTAATGCTTTTTTCGCAAGAATAAAATAATTTTATTCCTTGGAAAGAAGCTGAGTGTGAATGAAATAATATAAAAAAAAGTCAATAATACATCAACT
>BGPR01011834.1:32494-47068 GCA_013235015.1 Araneus ventricosus
CGCACTTCTCGCTTGTTCAGCTTTTTCAAGCCTGTTAGCTTGTGTCAGAGCTTCTTCTTTATTTAGTACACTCTAAATAATTCTTTTCTTTGTTTTGTTGCACGATCCAGATTTGAAGTGAAGTCTTGGACAACTAACATTTTCCTAAGACCAGTGGCGTTGTTAGGATGAGTTTCTGCGGGGTCATAATTTTGTTACAAACATGGAAAGTCGCTTCCCGGCAATGTGAGTCTTATGGTTGGGAAGAGAGTTTTACAGGGGTAAGTATGAGATGACCGACAGCAGCCACGTCTGGATCCCTGACCTTGGCGACAAATTTGGCGACTTTGGCGACGAAATATGGGATCTCAAAGGTGCTGGAATTTTCTCGATATCTCTATTAGGAGAGGAGATACGCTTGAATGTACTAGAAGATTCCTTGTGACGTCACGGCATGCCGCGGAAGACAATATAAGGAGAGCGCTTGAATGACGGGTATGTGTTGGTAGACTGGGATCGCCTTGGAGCTCGAACGTCTTTGGAGTTCTATCCGTTGTGCGAGCTAGTAAGCTGTTAGACGCCGAGCGATAGTGTTGATCCAATGGGAACTTTAAAGTTTCGTCTGCAGTGCGAGCTAGGAAGCTGGTGAGCTGAGCGCTAATGAAAGTGCTGTTATTGTCGTCATTAGTTATGGTGATGAACTGTTATTACCTGCGAATTGTTGTCTGTTTACATTGCCAATCTGTGCAGGAACTATTGTTTCCTGTTACCTGTGCTACGTGTTTTCCTGCATATTTATGAATAAATCTTCATTCTCCATTATCCTGCGTGTTGGACTGTTTACATCATACACCCACAGAAAGATTTTTGTACCAATATTATTCCTTCGCTTCTCCCCAATCATCATTAGTGTCTTAGCTTGTGTGAAGGAGTCCCAGGGTAAGGCATACTTTCGCCCCCTGATTGTATTTGGCTTTAAAAAGTGGCATAAACTCGCCATCGTTTTATCACCATGGCCAGTGACGTAGCGAGGGTAAATGGCTCCGAGGAAAATGATATTTTCTTTTTAACCCAGTCTTCATTAATGGCTTAGCAAGCGTTAATGGCAGCCGGGGAATGATTTTATTTTTATACTCCCTCATCATATTTTGCTTTAAAAAGTGACATAAATGCAGTGATGTTAGGACTGCATG
Source organism: Araneus ventricosus (assembly GCA_013235015.1). NCBI lineage: Eukaryota > Metazoa > Arthropoda > Arachnida > Araneae > Araneidae > Araneus > Araneus ventricosus. Next base: position 33,667 of record BGPR01011834.1, read on the forward strand.
GCACCCCTTAAGACTGGCGCCCGGAGCATCTATGGGACGCTTGACCCCTCGGTCGCTAAGCTACTTATGAAGACTAACGTGCATCGCTTTTAACTTTATTGTATACGAAGTATACAAAGAGAAAGTATTGTAATCGTCGAAAAATTAGAACTCGAGATTTTGATGAATCTCCACGTTTTAGACCTCCCTGAGTTCGAAAAACACAATTTTGGAATTATGTCTGTCTGTCTGTGAACTCGATAACTCGAAAACTATTAGAGTCACGGGGATGAAATTTTGTATGTGGTCTTTAAACATAATTTGTAGGTTTCTGTCAAATGTTGGACAAAATCCGTCAACGGGAAGTCTGCCTGTTTGTATGTCCGCGGTCACACTACAACTCAAAAACTTGAATAGCTAGATGGATAAAATTTGGTACACGGTTTTATCGTCATGAATGTAGGTCGGTATAAAATGTGAACACGATACTCAAAAACTATTAAATATACAGGGATGAAATTTGGTATGTGATCTTTACACATAATTTGCAGGTTTCTATAAAATTTTGGGCAAAATTCGTCCTCGGGAAGTCTGTCTGTCCGTTTTCATTTGAACACGATAACTCAAAAACTTACATAGCCAGAAATATAAAATTTGGTACACAGTTTTTTCATCAGAAATGTATATCCGTATCAAATTTTGAACTAAATCCGTCGAAGGGTTGACTGTGTGTCGGTATGTATAATCCCATGCTTGTGAACACTGTAACTCCTAAACGCAACGATTTAGATCAATGAAATTTGCTATGTGGTCTTCTAACCTTGATTGTAAACTTTGGTTTCAATCGGTTACATAACAGGCGCTCAAATTGTGTATTCCCTTTTCTTTATTTTACTATGACGCTAAAATACGTGCCATATTGTTTAGCGGCGAACGATCTTCGTAAACTTGATACCTTTTTTTAGGCTTCATTTTGCTGACTTGGTGGATTTTATCTCTCTTGAATTCTTGACCCTTTCGTATTGCAGCGTTCTGCGAAGACAATATCAATAACACTCTCGGTGCTCCGCAATTTTTAGGCGGGGGGCGGGTAAGACTCCTTTGTTAGAAAGTATACTAGAAAGTTTAGGGGAGACTACTTCCGCTGGTTTAATTATGCTTTTAAGCTAACATACTTTGTGCAAATTGCATGATGAGTGATGCAAAAATGATTCAGAACGCTCAAACCGTTGAGCCTAGAGCTACCAACTTTGGCTCGTTGTTACTTATTGAGTAATAGATGCTCACTAAGTAAGAATTTTCAAAATTTTAATTACATTTTTAATGAATAGAAATTTTAAGCTTTAGCCCCCAAAACTTGATAAGATATTGTGGCGCCAATCCTTTTCTACACCTCTGCAAAAAATTCAGTTTTTCAGTGATACCAATTTTATTTCCGTGCAATTTTTTCTTTCATTTTGATAACTTTTTCAAAAGTAATTTTAAACACAATTAGAAACAATATTTTTTATTGTTGTCGTGAAATTCAAACCAGTTTTATGGATAAATGAAATCTTTAACTCGCGTGCTTTTGATAATGTTGACATTGCGATTGAAGGGGGAAAACTGCCTTCTTTGGGCATTAAGCTTCAAAGCAGGATTTTCACTTTTTATTAATATGATAATGTTTTCAAGATGACGTTCTTTCTGTTAATTTCATGATGTGAGAATCGTTGCTTACAAAGTGCAACAGCCGATGTAATTAAGCTAGCGGAAGACAAGACAAAAGAATCCATGTTTCTTACAGCATTGAGGCCTCCAAAAGTCAGCTGCTGGGATGATATTTCAAGCGTCGTGCATGCAACAGAAACAAGTGGAGTAGTGCTTCGGTAACCAAGTTGTTTTTTCACGTGCTCTCTGGCTCTATGTACCGATTTCTTTTAGCTCGAAAACTTTCAGAAGAACGATTGGCTTTTCTTTGATGCAGTGAACAAGCGGGAGAACGGGTTTCGTGTTGGACCTCCCTTGCATTCAGTTTCTTTGGCTTTCTAGCTGGTCTTTAGAGGGATGTAAATAAGTGTGTTTAATGTAAGCAAGTGATTCGTGCTTCGTCTCGGGAACTGGCCATCTCCCTATCGGTTCCTGCTCATTCCGTAATATTCTTTCCAGCTCACACCGATCACGTGAATTTTCGGAGCGCCCCGGTATTTCTTGCTTTACTGCCAATATTGGGTACAATGTAAAAATTCGTGTTTAAAGTGAGCAAGTCATTCATGCTTAACCTCCCTATAGCTTCCGTTGAGTTCATGCTCATTACGTCATTTTCTTTTTCCCAATGATCACGCGACTTTTGGAGAGAGTGTGGAGCCTTCGCATTTACACGCGAAGGAGAAAAATTAAGAAGTGAAGTATTTTATAATCGATTACTCATTTTCGAGCAGTGTTGCATCCTGTTACAAAAATGCCGTGTACCGAGTGGCAACTTAGTTGTGTATGTGCTGTTGTTTATTTTAGTCCTTCTTCATATTATTATTCTCGCGTACAGCATTTTTTTAATCTTGAGGAGGTTTATTAACATTATTAAGGACTTGTAATGGATATCAATGCTGGCGAACCTGTGACCCGCGGGTCAGACACTAACCCAAGAATTCTTTTAAAATGACTCAAGCGTTGATTTTTATAGACTTATTTTTTATATCATAACAGAGAGAACACACACGAAAATATTAAAAATTAAAGTATAAATTTCTAATGTCGAATTTATAAAAAAAGTATTCCAAGTGGACGTTGACTAACTTATTTTCTATCGTATCTCTGCACCTGTGTATGATTCATGACAGTCGGCCATAAACATGGCGCACATATTCGTGAGTAAAAGCTGTAGAACAGAAAGGGAACAAAACTTGTTTACAGGATTTTAAAAATTAGAACTAAAAAAAAGTTGTCAACTGCCCAGTTTTTCTGTTAACAAATTGTTGGTATCGGTACCCTTTTTAATACACCCTCTAGCCCCTTTCCAAATGACGCCACTGAATTAGTAACCCATGAACAAGTTTAAAAAAGAATAATGAAGGAAATTTGACCCACTTCTCAAAAAGTTTCGCCATCGCAGCATTATATTGTGCTTATTGTGTGTACTAAAAGTTCGGCTGCCAAGTAGATGCTCAAATCACAGCACGTCACTGATGCCTCGTTTATTATGTCCTACGTCTTTTTTTTTAAATTTTAGAAAATTTTTCATCTTGATTTTGGAAAAGTGGTTGTTATTTAATTTTTTATTACATTTTTTTTTTTTTGGGTTTTCCTAGAGTTATTAAATTCCAATTTTTTAATGCTGTGAGATAAGATCTGAAGGTCAAAATGCCCTGAAAAAATTATCTGAAAACATTTGAGGCCATGGGACTTTAAACGCACGCGAAATTATTGTTGGTAATGTCGGAAAACGCAAATCGTAAAGGATTCGAAACAAAAAAAGTTATAGAATTTTGTTTCCCCAAATTCGTGTGAGAAAAGGAAGTCCAGGCAAGCCTGTAAAGCCTACTGGGTAGTGGTGAAAAAGAGTGTCAAAAACTCATTGTGAAAGCAATAAAATATTTAATAACTTTCACAACTTGTAGAAAGAGCATTCTCTACTTATACGCATATTAAGAATAAAAATGGCAGTAATCATCACGAAACTTTAGACATGAGATTACATCTGTTCTTATTGGAACCTAATTTTATAAGGTTAATTTTCATGAAACAAGCTCAATAATCGCACTGAAGTCGTCTTCCCCGTGAATAGGTGATTATCACGATAATAGATCATAGCTTTCATCATGAATTGATGTGAAATTATTTCTGTGCTGTTTTCATTTGTGAGGACGTGGAATTAATCTACACTATTAAAATTCGAAGGTAAGCAAATGTTTGTATCTATCATGTCCGGCTATCTTCTCACAAACCGCTGAACGCAGAAACGCGCCGAAAGTACCAAAAGATGGGAAATAATCCAAGGAATCCATTTTGACCATTTAAATTCCGAAATTACAATTAGTTAAAAAGATATTGGTTAAAAACATCAAAATTAATGAATTTACCGTTCTGCCATCTAGCGGCAGAGACAATTTTCTGTTTTTCCTCTATTATTAAACTTTCACATCCTGTGTTCTTGCATTTTCTTATTTATTTAACGAAAGCTGGGTTTGTATAAAAGGTTTTATTTTTTCTTTTTTAGCAAGTTTCCGTGTTTTGATTTATGAACATCGTTTTCTTGCATTCTTTTCTTTCTTTCTTTCTTTTTTGTCTTACGTGTTTAACTTTGCAACGTTTGTTTGGGAAAGTAAGTGACAGTATTTGTTTAAAAAAACGGAGGCGAGCATATGAAAAAATATAGATCCCGAGACCTCACGTGTTCTCACTTCTCTCCGCCGGGGAATATCGCATTGTTCGAGATAGCCCGTGCAACGCCGGGCCACGCAGCTAGTGCTATTATAAAAAGAGAAATAAAATGTAAAATCAAAAATAAATGCTACAAATTTTATTAAATTTATTCGATTCGTTTGATTCTTAGGCTAATCTTAGCCTTTAGTACTATTAATAGCAGCTTCTTGGAGTGAAGGAATGCTTCGGGCGGTAGGGGGATGACAGCAGGCTATATTCAAAAATCAAAACACTAACGAAGGAGTACGGGAGAAAATAAAGGTTGGGAACCTCTGCTTTAAATGGTCTTAAACACCAACCAGAGAGAAGGCGAAGAAAATAGACAAACCCTAATGATGATAATAATATCTATCGCTTTGCCATCTTTTGAGTGAGAGATAAATTCCCCTTTGATTAAAGGGGGTAACTTGGATTTTTTTTATACATTATAGAAAATTTTTCATCTTGATTTTGAAAAAGTGGTTGTTATTTAATTTATTACATTTTTTTTTGTTTTCCTAGAGTTATTAAATTCCAATTTTTAAATACTGTGAGATAAGATCTGAAGGTCAAAATGTCCTGAAAAAATTATCTGAAAACATTTGAGGCCATGGGACTTTGTTAGGTGCAGGAAGAAATAGTTCTTCGAAAAATTACCGATTGCTAGCACTGGGTTACAATTACCGATTGCTCACAAGGGGAAAAAACCGCTTTCGGGGGAAATGTCTCATGCAAACTTGCTAAACACGGCAATGACAATTTCATTATAAGAAGCATGTGAACAACGACTACTTTTTTGGTAAAATTACGAAGACAAAATCTTCAGTCTAACCCCTATACCTTTCCCAGGAAATGCTCAATATGCCATCCACCGTTTTCGGAGTAACTATTCTACCTTCACAAAACGAAATTTCATTTCTTCAAGTGTATTCATATCGAATTTCAGGGTACTCATACTAGTAGCTCTGAATTTACAGCGTTTTAAAAACGCAACTTTAGTTATGCGCGATGGTGTCGCCCCTCTTTTCTTTCTTCTGCTCTCCAATTTTCCTTTAACAAAAGATTTTTAGTTCTCCTAAGAATTTATTTACGTTGGTGTTAAGATCTTTTTATGTCATGTCCACCAGATTCTTCAATCATTTTCAATTCTTCAATCTTTTCTCAAAAGAAAATTAAACTTAATACAGATTTGAAACAACCTAAAGAAAAATGATTTTGAGGTACATATTTCAGAATTTAGAGATTGAAATATTTTCATCAATGGAATATAATGTATGAAAGTGATTTATTCATTCAAATGATATTAAATGTTTTCTACTTTTTCGTTCTACCCATCTCAAAATTGTTTCAGATTCGAACTTACAGTGTTATTTTGAAAATAACAGGGAAAAAAATAAATTTTATATAATAATAGAAGAATGGAACACGTCTTCAATAAACTTCATACAAACAGTTTTTAAAAACACATTTTTATTAGTGTATTAAAAAGTATAAATTTTATTTTATTTTAATTATTTTCTACTTTTCAGTCTTTAATTTTTTATAAGCATCACGGAATATTGTAATCGAATTTTCTCGAATTCACCATCAGGTGGCTCCACTTCTGTGGAATCAAAATTGAATTAAATTAATCGTTCGTGGGATAATTATATTCTGAAAATATTAAAACTGTGTATTGCCATCGAGAATATACAAGGGTAGAATATTTCTTCCCTCCAACACATCAGAAAGTGAGCGAAAATTCGATTACAAAATTCCATCTTTACAAACATGAAACGAGTCAAGTTAAATTAAAAGTTCGTAAAAATTAACTTTTCAACTCCGAGAAATTGAAACAAATACTTTGGATAACACCATCAAGGCCATCTTTAAAAAAAAATACGCCTTATGCTTTAGAGTAATTTCACGCCCCATCCGAACCATAACCCAGAATTTGAGTTATATGTACTCGTTGTATAAACTATTTTTGTATTTAAAGTAATCCCACTAAGCTTTGCAAATCAGCTTGCAACAACCTCTTACTACTGACTATCCGCCTTCGGTGACCAGCTTGTTCGCCGGGAATATGATTTCAATTGAATTTTGCATCATTTTATATTCATGGTTCCGTTAACAAGTTTATGTAGTAATTTTAAACGTCATTCTGTGGCAGATATTTAATGCATGTTCTTTTAGTGGCGTGTACCCGTTCTGTTTATTGTCTACATAAATATCCCTAATGGAGTTAACTAACTGACCATGTCATGTAACATCTAATTGCACATTTCGACGCTATCTTCACCTCTTTATTCCTCTTTCAAAATCTGCATTTGAATTCAACATTAAAAAGGCGCAGCACATTTTATGGTCAGCAGCATGTTAGATGGATTAGCTTCCACCAATGAAAGAGAAACGCGCAATTAAATATTTGTTTAAACAATGAAAACGGTTTGAATTGCGTTGCAACAATGAAAAGTATTGTTGTAAATTAGGTCAAAAAATATATTTAAAAATTTATGAAAATTAAAGAAAAACTTGTACGACAACATAATTGACATCATTAAAAAAGTAATTTCTTGCACTTTGAGATGGCGTAAAAATAATTTTGTTGCTGTAGTATTTTCTGTAGTTATTAAGGAAAAACGCCAAAATTTCGATTAATTTTTAATTAATTAAAATTGTTACTAAAATTTCAAAAAATAAAGACTCCGAGGTGCACATTCCAACCCTCCACAGAATGTTTACCCCAAATTTCGTAGCTCTAGGTCCAGCGGTCTGCCCTGTAGAGCGCCAACACACAGACACACACATTCTCCTTTATTATAAGTAGATATTAACCAACTCTTTATTACTTACTAGCCGCCTTCGCTCACCAGCTTGTTCGCCGGGAATATAATTTCAATTGAATTTCTTATACATAATGTGATATTCATGGTTCCCTTAACCATTTCAAATTGTGATAGACATTTAACCTATGTTTTTTCCCTAGCCTTGCACCTGTAATCATCAGCTTATATGCCTGACTCCACTAAATTATTAGACGTTTGATGGATAACAATTAATCTTGAATAAAATTCAACAATGTAAAAATAACTCAAAAAGAAATAAGATGCTCAGAGCTAGATGACATAATTCGATGCGACGTATTTCCTGGATCCTTCCATAAACTTGAGAGGATCTACACAATGCAAGATTAGGAGCATTCTCGCTGGCTTTTAGTTGGAACTGAAGGGCAATTCTTGTAGCAGCAGGAGAACTGGAACTGCATGGCGAATTACTTCAGTTGCCGCAGGAAAACATCTATAGCGTCTGAGACTGGCGCTGCCAGTGGAAAAACTGAAACTCTCTCTTTTGTTCGTTGTCTACATGAACGCCCCTAATAGAGTCGAGTGACTTGATGTGTCATGTAACATCAAATTGCACATTCTCGGCATCAACTTCTCTCTTATTTCTCTTGCAAAATATGCAATTCATTTTAACTTTAAAATGGCGCGGCACATTTTACTTCCAGCCGCATGTTAACTGGATGAAAATACACTGATTAAAATATAGCATTAAACATTAAGATATTATCTCATAGATAATCATTATATAGTGAATATATATTCATATATGTAGTGAATATATATGAATATATATTGAATATATAGTGATATATATATAATCTAAATCCAAATAAAACCAGTATACAAACATACAGAAATAAACAAGAATTAAATCCTATATCAAATAGTCATTATTTGAACTATACATCACTTTTAAATAAAATCTAATAAATTGAAATTACTAATGATACCATAAACAAAATCAAGTTTAAACATTATATGTCAACAAGTGAAAGAACACTGTTGTTATTAAAAATAATGAAATAGGCAATCCAGGTAATGGAGTGATATATATATAGTGATATATATGAATATACAGTGAATCACTATATTTACACTACAATAATGAAAAGAGCCTATTCACTCTACAACAATGAAAAAGATATGTGCAATTAAATATTTGATTAAACAATGGAAACGGTTTGAATTGCGTTGCAACAATGAAAAGTATTGTTGTAAATTATGCAAAAAAAGATTTTTTTAATTTATTAAAATCAGAGAAAAACTCGTACAGTAACTTAAATGATATCAATGAAAAGGTAATCTTTGGTACTTTCAGATGGCGTAAAAATGATTTTTGTGCTGTAATATTTTCGGAAGTTATTGAGAAAAAACGCCAAAATTTTGCTTAATTTTTAATTAATTAAATTTCTAATTAAAATTTCAGAAAAAGGACTCCGAGGTGCACATTCCCACACTCCAAAGTAACCATACCATACACACTATACCAAAGTAACCGCCAACACACCATACACACACACAGAAACACAAACACACACACATTCTCCTTTATTATTAGTAGAGATTATATAGCATACGGGAAGTTTAAGAATTTTTTACTGATTGTCTGTGTATGAATATTTACTGAAATGATATACATGTTTATGAAATATTACAAAATCGATGGCTGTCTATTTAGTAGTCGTAATTATAATTTTACGTCTTGCATATCTGAGATTATATAATTATATTTAAACAGAATGTTTGGTCCAAATTGAAATAAAAACAGTATATTAAATTTTAAGGCCCCCTCAGACCAATAGCGTACCCTGGGCCCAATCAGTCCACTGGATAAGACTGCACTCTAAGTTTGCAGAGCCAATACTGAATATCACTTTGTCACCAAGATGCCTTTCCCACTGTTCATCATCTTGAAGGAGACAGACGATAGCTCACTTGCGCAGTTTGGTTCAAAGAATTTTAATATTTATCATCACAAGATGAGATACATTTCACCAGAACCCTTAATGTGTATCTGTGTACAGCACTGTGTATATCTGTGTACAGCACTGTGTATATCAGTCGTGCATACTTCCGACGCAAGCACCACGCACCCATTGTCTATGTCAACGTTAGCTAAAACAGATATCTTTTCCGGCTTCCCTAGCCTTCAACTTTCAAGCGAGCTGAACTTAGTAGCTCAATTACCGGACATTCCCCCCTTCAAATAATAGAAAGGTGTAACATCATCTAAAGAAAAGACTATTACGAACTTACAATGTAAAAGTGAAAATGACTGTGCTGTACATAGTGTATATATTTCCTTCCTTTTGTTTATTTTGTTTTTCTTAAATAAAATTCCCGTGTCTTGCCCATCAAACCGTTCAGTGACCGGTCTGGTCACGGGTACGGGGATAAGAGATGGCGTTCTGTTCTGTCTATGTCAACGATTTGATTTGAATAAACCAATGATTTAATTTGACGAAATAAATTTATATAAAAGTGTTTAAAAAATAAATTCTCTCGGCCTGATTCGAAATACATGTAGATTTCTTCAAAATCAAAAGAATTTGAATTTTTCACACGAAAATAAGTTGCCTTCCAAACTGGTGAGCCACTTACCTAGGCTGATGAGGATAATGGAAACTAAAACTAAAACAGCACCTAAGATGCCGTAGGAATCTGGGACATCGTGGAATATAAAAATCCGACACAAAAATGCCAGGTATAGGTCCGTTGCAGCTTTTAGGGTGGAGACATAATTCCATTGAAAAATGGTTATTATTCAAATTTAAATAGAATGTGAAATGTAAAAATAAATTAGCTGAACTTCATTCTTAATCCATACTTTAAATAGACTAGTAGCCGAATCTTTTACATGAAAGAAAGTTTCCTTCCTTACTGGAAAGCCACTTACCTAGGCTGATGAGGATAATGGAAACTAAAACTAAAACGGCACCGATAATGCCGTAGGAATCGGGTATATCATGGAAGATGAAAATCTGCCACACAAATGCCAGACCTATGTCAGCCGCAGCTCGCACGGTGGACACAGGTCCGGCATACTCGCACTGGAGCGCCATCACCAAGATCGTAACTCCACTGTAGCTCAATATTGCCAACAGCAAAATATATATACTTTGGATGCCGCAGTGGTGCCACTTGAAATTTCCAAGTACTGCGGTCAGAAAAACAATCTCCAAAATTCCTACCCAACCGAAATTTAAGGTTATGATGGATTGGTGGACACTCCTTACCTTCCTGGTAACTAAATGTATGCCACTGATGCAGAACAAAGAAAATACGGCTGCCAAAAGGCCGTATATTTTCTCACTACTATATGCGATTGACGCTTCATTTAAGCGAGTTGGCAACTTGGTTGTGAAGATGATCCCAACGACTGTCAGTATAATAGAGATCGACTGAAAAATATTGCAAGGTTCCTTGAAGAATACTCTGGCAAAAATAGTCACAACGACGGGCGAACTGAAGATGATCACACTCGCCTCGCCAAGACTTAGATATCGATATGCGATGAAGTTCAAGAAGTAGCCGATTCCACCGAAAACACCCCTGAGCACAAGGAAGAAGCGGAGTTCCCGGGGACCGAAAGGGTTCTGCCCGGTTTTGGCGGTCTCCGGCATGGACATGACGAAGGTCGCGATGAACCTGTACAAGGCGAGCTGGCCCGGGTGCAGGTTCACCATCTGCTTAACGATCACGGAGACGATGGAGGCGAAGACGCCCGACAGCATAGCGAGGATGAGTCCTCGGAAGAGGGAGGCTTGCCTGGTCTTACAGAGCATTGCTATCCTTCGTGTAGACCAGGATTTGGAGGTGATTTGCCACGTGTCTGAAAAGGAACATATCAAGGTAATAATACTATATATAGAGAGAGAGAGTACAAATCGTAAAATGAAAAAAGCAATTAAATCACCAATAACGTTTCTTCAGTTTCTTTTATTGTTTTTCTATTATGTTTTGCTTCTTTTATATATATAATTGTAATAATCTCACTTAATTTTATTTCAAATTCTAATATTATATATTTTAAAGTCTTAATGTATTCCAAAATCACTTTTCTCAAACTCCAGTTTCATTCTATTTCCCGCGCTGGAGGTACATTAAATCTCTCGCTTTGGCATATTTATTACTAAAAGAATATTTTAATCGTTTCCACGCGCACACAACTCGCGAAATCGGCGACTTATTATTATGCATTTTCCCTAAAACACTTACGTAATATAGTAAAAATAGCTATTATTCCCTTCACTTTGATCACATGTCTATCTGTTAAATCACTACCTGAGAAAAAGCAGAGATCTTCTGTTCACTTTTGGCTTAAAAACTTCAACTGAAATGTACGTACATTCCGTCACTCTCCGATAATAAAAATGAAATTTAGAATAACTCGGCCTGTTTTATTTTATTTAACGACTACAACTGCGAATACATTTCATATATTTCATATTTCATAAATCAAATTACCTTATCAATAATCATACAAATGAAATACAAAATATAGTTGGATTAACGACTATTACAATATTCAAAAAGACAACATAGAAATAGAATTCCATCAATCAAATGCTTATCAGCCTTGGGAACTGATATGTCGCATTAATCTAGATTTGTGGCGCCAACCCTCTGCGAAAGCCAATTGTTGGAAAAACGAAAAAATAGGGGAATAAATCCCCAAAATATTTCAAGATTAGAAACGAGAAAGTATATAACTTATAACATACAAATTCAATAGTTATAATTGTTGTTAAGACTTGAGCATTATCCTGAAGACAGTTCCGCATTTAAAGTGAAAATATTATTTCTAAATTAAGCTTATAATACTATAATAAAACACTATAAAAATATTAACTATAAATTAAATTTAACGTTTTATAATAATATACATTTTTTTGGAAATGTACATAAAAATAAATAAATGAATATATGATGCATTCTTTTTCTTAATATCGTGGCGCCGTCTACCTATGAAGAGATTTACTAAAAACTTTGTTAATTTCATTATTATGATCACATCAAAAATAAATCTAAAAGACTTTTAATTTAATGGTGTTAAATATTTCATATTAACATAAGCATACATGAAATTTATAGGATACCCATATCTCATGGCATTTTCAAGAAATGAATCAATATGAGACTGCTGTTTTAATCTGTCTGTGACTAAAATAGTGTTTCTATGAATATAATTTAAGTCGATATTTCTATAAATTTGACGACTAATGTTGCTATTACAAAATGGTAACTTGTTTACATTGAACTGAAAAGTGTTTCTTTTATCATGAATCTCAGTGCTTAATTTATTATCAACTATTTTTATTTCAAGATCTAGAAAATCTGCAGAAGATAAACCTTCATTTGTTTTTAGTAATATCAAATATCCGAGATAAATTTCAATTTGTGGTGTGTTGGCTTCTATTGTTGAACATATTAATAAATCATCAATATATCTATACATGATATAAGAATTATTGTAAATATTTTCTTTTTTAAAATAGTGTAAATATAAATTAGCTAGAGCATTACTGGCCTGATCCACCTTGTGGAAGTCCCTTAATTTGTTGGTATAATTTATTGTCAAAGCTAATATAATTTTCTTTTAATATAACTTCTATTAATGTTTAATATTTTTTAATATTAATCATTTTATTTATGCTAAAATCTTCATGAATCTGCAATGAAATTTTCATCATATCTTTAATATCTATACTATTGAATAAATCTTGAAAATCAAAAGTATTCACAGAATAAACATTAATATCTTTAATACTCTTTATAATTTCATAGCTATTATTAATAATAACTGCATTATTTTGTACTTTTAATTATTTTATAATCTCTTGTAGATATTTTTGTAAAATTTTACCTGTTTTCTTTATATAACTATAACTCCCATTCGTTACGCTTCTAAATTTATAGGATTTTTATGAAATTTTGGTGTAAGAAAAATAGGGGGATAGTTCACTTTCTCACAATAAATATTTAATTTTTTTATGAAGAGCTTTAATTCTATTATCCATTTCTCTTGTACTGAAATTAGTTTCAATATATGCCTCATTATTATATATACATAACACCACAGCATACCTTGAACTCGGAGCCTAGACGGCTCCTTATCGGTTGGATGGGTATGTGTGAAACTTTACTGAAAAGCATACGCAAAAAAAATTACATCGAGATATAAAAACGCATAAAAGGGAACTTAACTGTACATAAAC